>JAAGNO010002465.1:0-27673 GCA_033439905.1 Ceryle rudis
GAAGGATGTTAGCAAGCAGAGGTGATAAAATCACTAGCCCTGGGGGACAGCAGAAGAAACAGGCAGCTCTCAGCCCCAGAGCGCTAAATGTGTACTCACAGTGCAGTTTTTTCTGTTCCATCCCCAGATCCCTGCTTCTGCCTTACGTCCCCATTCTTCCCAAACTCAGCCACACCAGCATGAGTGTTTGTGAGGCCTTTTTTTAACCGAGACCACTGAGAGCTGAGTAAATGCCAAAACTTTCTGCACTGCGTGGATGCAGTCTTTGTGGATGGCACACTACACATGCTTTGGTTCAGATTTACCCTGTTAAATTTAGGTATTTAACCACAGACTAAGTCCCTAATTCCTTTAAAGTCCCTCTTCAGGAAGCAGAGAGAGATGGTCACCCCCAGGGGAAACCCATGCTGCTGGAGACGTAATTTTTCTCTGTTGCCACTGTCTGTAGAGAGACTCTGTGACAGATCACCCTGCTCAGAAAAGTGTGGTGCAGGGTGGGTTTGGTCTCACAGCCTCCATTCAGGCTTTACCGTCTCCTCACATGGGTAAGAACCATGATGCACCCATGAAAGAATAGAGACAAAAATAGATTTCTGACCTACTTCCTGGCAGTAGGCAGCAGTGGGAGCAGCTGCCAGAGCTGAGGAGGAAGAGATCATAACAACCTGCACCGCATGGACTGGTTGGTGAGCTGGGAATGACATTGCTTCTCCAAGCTGGCTTTTCTATCTTTCCTGTTTAAGCTTTTTCTCTCTTTTTCTCAATCCCTGACACACAGACCTGGAGGATTTCCCCCTTCCCCCCCCCGCTTCATTCCTGTTATGTCACATTTTCTTCTGTGTTTATGTGAAACAACATTATTTGCCATGGTTTTGAAATCAGCTCAGAACATAGTTGCTGTCTCGCGACATCTATTTTGGATCCAGCATTTAGGAAATGTTTTCAGCCATGAATATTTGAAGATTATTATATTCAACTCACTTTTGAAATACAACATTTTTTTGCATGTCAAGGGAATTGTACTGTAATACTCTAATTTATATTAATAATTTCTCTTTCTGATTTAAATTCAGAAATGCTGTGGATATATATGATTACTTTTCATTGATAGCAAGTAATTTCCATGCTAGCAGGCTATCAGTGATGTCTACACTGAACGAGAGAAAATATCTATTTCTTGAAGGAGTTTTCTGTATATACTTTTTTTTATATGTATTTTTATTTATGTCTAGACTATACTTTTATTTATCAATATTTTCTAGTGCTTTCTCAAACACTTCTAATATTTTTAGGGCAAAGTTCTTTTCAGACACACAAATTACTTCCTCTTGGGGGCTAAACTGGCTCCAGGGGACAGGCAGTCCTAAATACCTGACAGATTTTACTCTTGTTTTCTCCTGTGGGATGGTTTATATCCACTTGGCTGAAGCCCTGCCCTGAGCAAAGGGATTGGATGCTGTACACTGCACACATCCAAGCAGTCCTGTTGTAATTAATTAGTAAGATGAAATAATTTAAAAGAAAATATTTCCTTTGTCCCATACAAATAACATTTTCATTACTCATTTCAATTGACTAAACAGCAAACCCAAAGCCTTTTATTAATAAAAAGGGTATGGTCTTAAAGAAAACACTACCAAAATAAAGATGCTGGAAATTTTCTTTGTGGAAAGAGGTGCAACAGAACTGATCAGGAATTTTATCTTTGGGTCACAGCTACTTTGGGAACTCTCTTTGAAAAAAATTAAAACTCCCTTGAGGAAAATAGTATATTATCCCTGCTGATTGACTCCAAAGAAGAAAAACAATGACCGTTTTAACCAACACATCCTGTTTGGTCCTCTTTCATGGCTGGGAAGGTGCATTTCCCTAAGAGCAAGCATGTTGCTGCCACATCTCCCCATCTTGGTCAAGTTGAACCCTGAGAGATTTCTTTCTGTTGTGTTGCCAGGATTATCCTTACACCCCTTCTGTAAACAAACAAGACAGGTCTCAGCAAACTTGGTGAGATAGTTTAAGTTCCATTTGCACAGAACAATTTTTTTCCATTACAGAAAATCAGGGAAAGAGGACTCAACTTGCCCTTTGGTTGAGAATCCCAATTCATGGTCATCCTATAGATATGGCTGTTTAGAGAACCCTCAGAAGACCTGAGCACATGATCAAAACAGTTCCTGAGCTTGCTTAGCTTGAAAAGCATGAATATTGTCATGCTGTCAATGCCATTTGGGTTCAGACTTATGAACTTTTTTTAAAATTCTAATTAAATAAGCACATAACTGTACACATACACACACTTCTTCAGAGGTTTTGGGGAATTAGACATAAATGGTTATCAATGAAACTCAAAGGCCATGGCTTGTGCTGGAATTCAGAGGCAGCTTTTGGGGATTAGACACCCCTGGCTAACCTCAGCTGTTAGGAATTATTTTGGAGGTTGGCCTTGTCAGGTGAGGGGTAACCAGGAGGAGGAGAACAAAAGGGTTACTCTCTCTTCTGCTCCTGCCTCCTCCCTTTGCAGCACTGGGCAAGTGTGGTTTTAATTCAGAAATACAAATGTCATCTTCAAAGCCACTCTGGGTAGGAAGGAGGAGAAAAGAGAGTTTAAAAAAAAGAAAAAAATTGGCTTGCAATTCATCAAGATTTTCTTTAGTGTGAAATTGAACCAAAACATCTTAACATTCAAGTGTTGAGCAAAAGGGGAGCTGGAAAGGAACTGGGTGTGCGGGAGCTAGTCTGCAATAAGCTCGCAATGGAAAGGACTTCCGGGCTCTCCCAAACAGCCTCTATATTTTGTTTTTCTCAAGGCTAGTTCTTTTCTGATATAAATAAACCTGTCATACCATGTCACCAGGAGTCTAGGGAAAACAGCTCCACCTTATGTGCTGTTCTTGGAGTGCTTAGAGCAAGGCAAAAGGTGTTGCTGAAAGCTGTTTGGGACTGTTCAGTGGTAAGAACAATTTTTTCCCTATGTTATCCTCCACTTTGTGCTTTTGGAAGTCTCCAGGCTAGAAGCTATTTTTGTTTCCTCCAGGTTATGACAGCCACAGTGCAATGGCTGCGTATGTGCTACAGCTCCGAGAACAGATGTGAATAATGGAAAGGGCTATGAACACAAGAAGTCACTCTGAGTGTTCACTGTACTTTCTTAATGTATGTGACACTGACATAATACACCCCGGGGCATTTGGATCAGATGGCGTTTGCCTGTTCCACGTGTTGGTTTTATGAACAGCAATCAAGTTGTGAAACACATGTAGGCAGCATGTGTGGTGGGTGGCTTTCCATCCTGTGCACGGGTGGGAAGCACACAGCTGCGGTGAAGGCGACAGTCCCAATAGACACCCCATTTCACCATCAGAGGAGAGGGCTCCCACTCCCTGGCAAGGCTTGTGGTGGGCTGTCCAGGTGCTGCTGCAGGGTGATGGTGTTATACTGTCATTTTATCTGACTGTGTAGCACACACAGCACCCAGAAATAGCTTTCGTGATACACAGAACCTCAACCAGATACATCTTGCAAGAGCAGATGTGCGAGTTGGATACGCTCCTCACTGGTATAAGAAATCAAAGCCTTTTTTCCCCAAGTACACAGGCTAGGTAGAAGTGTCACAGCTCAGCACAGGGTCAGCTCAAGCCCCTCTTCCTTAGGCTGCGAGGCAGCAGCCCATCAATCAGATACACAGTCCACAGACCTGCATTAGTAAATTACCAGCACTGAAAAGCACGTCTCCCCCTCCCACAGCCCCCATCCTTCAGAAGGGAAAGTCCATTTCTGTAGGGACAGGAAGCATGATTAATCCCTCTCTGATTTCCTCCTCCAACTCCTTCTCCCTGACACCCCATTCCAGCTTTCATCCTCCTGTCTGGGCTATTTAGTCTAGAGCAGGGAAGATGGAGAGGAGACCTGATAACAGTCTTCAATTATGTAAAAGGCTTATGCAAAGAGGAAAGCAATAAATTGTTATCCACATCCATGGGGAGAGCACAAAAAGTAATGGGTTTAAATACGACAAGGGAGAGCTAAGTTCAGCACTAGAATAACTTCCCCACTGCGAGGGTCATTAGGCACTGGAGGAGATCACCCAGGGAGACTGGGGGATCTCCGCTGCTGGAGAGGTTAAAGAAACACGTTACACAAACATGTGTCAGGAGTGGTTTGTGTGGGGGGTGGATGAGGTGACCTCCTCAGGTCCATTCTAGCCCTATTTTCTTCTATACCACAGTGATAACTGTCTCAGCCTCGCTCGTTGGCAGACAGCCACAACATAACTCTACTTTACCTGTGTTTTTTGGTATAGGATGGCAATCCCATGGCAGCAATGTGCTTGGCTCAAGGAACTCATGAAGCTGGAAGATAGGATGATCTCCACAGACATCATACAGCAAGCAGAGCTGTCAGGTCCTGCACGACCTAGACAATTACTCTGACATCTCCTAAATCATTTTATTGTGTCTTACACAGCAAAAGAAACTCAAGTATCCTAAGAGCTCCCCACCTCTGCAGAGGACAAGTGCTCACATTCACAAACACACACTGACTCTAAAGCAGGGGCATCTCAACAGCCTTCTCCAAAGCACAGAAATGTCCCCACAAGTAATACACTTGAAGAGAGTTACTTTACCCAGCGCAAGAATACCAGACACCTTGGTCTGAGCTTCCATTTGCCACTGGTACAGCCTAGTTTTGCACAGCCCTTGCAAGAAACAGTATCCCCTGAGATGCTCTACTCCAAAATACACTTCTCACCAAACTGCACTGAAAATGGGACTGATCATGTGTTTACATAAGGATATCCTTAAGTGCTTTGCTGGATTAGGGCCGTACCCAGCTACATTTCAGGTTCTTGGAGGACAGTGTATGACCTGGGTACTCAAAGTCTACCTGTATCAAAATGAGGATATTTCACTGATTATCATTTTTTCTCTCTGTGTTTCAGATAACCTAGGCAGAAATGATGGTCAAATAACAACAAATTCAGAAAACAGCCCCCCTTTCTAACTAGCCAAAAGGTGTGAGTGAACCCTAACAGATGTAATTTGTATCATTACTGCTGATGAAGTTAGTAACCTTTAGCAAGGAGACATGGATCAATAGCTACTTGAGAAGATGCAGCTGCAGATACCTAAATGGGCATGAATGAGGAAGTGAGGTGTAAAAGGTAATAGCAGAATATTTAAACCAGATGAAACCTATAAGGTAGGTTAGCGACCTTGAAAGAGCCAGATAAGTAAAAAAGTAGAGAAGGGCAACAATGATTTATATCCTTGCCCTGCACAAATATTACAATGCTTATTGAAGGGTGTAGTAAATTATGAACAAAGTAGAGCTTTACTAGATTAATGACAGGGGAACTTATATAGGAAGGTTGATGTCTTTGGAAAGTAGGTAAGAAGAATTAGTTTTATATTAACTCTTTTGCCTCCAGGCTTGAACATTTTGTTTTCTGCCATGAAGTAATCTGAGTTATGCTTGGTAATGACACATCTGCTTCCAGGTCCTTATGACACCAATAGAACTCAATGTACAGAAGGCAATGGGATACCAGACTGGGGATACCCATGGAGATGTTAAGTGCTAAAAGATGTGAGTTCACCAAAAACCTTTGGGATTGACCAAGTGGATCCCAAACCCTTACAATTTCTGTGCTATCCAGAACCTTTAGTCTTGGGTCATACCATGTTGGTGTCTGTAAAAAAGACAAAAGATGACAACTACCTCATACAAGTTTTGAATCTAGCAAAACAAGGTAAAGCTTAATAGGACAAAGGGCCACAGAACAAAGGGGAAGGACATTTCTGTCTACCAGAGCAAACTTTTTGGACCAGCTTAAAAGATTCTGTTAAAGAATAAAAAGAAAGAAAAAGAGTAGAAAAAAGTCTATTCTAAATAGTTTTCAGTGTATGTAGTTCTATTTGCAAAATACATGTATTAATCCCAGTCTGTTTATATCCGTGGGGGGGGACAAATCAGCCATGACAGTACTCATAATTGCACTTGAAAATATATTTGCAACCATAAAAAAATTCCAGCAGTAACCCTAACAACTTCTTGGACCACTGACATCCATAAAAGTGCTAACTCTACAGAGAAAACATTCCAGGACACAGTTTGCACCAGTCAGTCAGGGCATGGTCAGCTGCATTACTGGGACAGACCAGTCTGCTGATCATTAACGTCTGTGATTGCCTTTTACTGCAGAAGGAGTGAGGAGTGATACTCTTCTCTAGCCGTGGGACTGCACTTTGTGAAATCATTGGCTGAATTCTTCTCTCCATCATAAGGGCAAGGCCTGAGGACCTGGGACCATGCGGCATGATGCTCATTATTCACCACTTGCCACGTACAGGTGACCCAAAAACCTGACCCATGCTGCCCAGTGAACCTCCATTGGATTTGTCTGTGCTCTGGATCAAGCCTCAAGAGAACAATTAGAATAAATGAGCACAAATAAAAACGAATTTTTGTGAACGTGTTTCTGATCACTTTTATGTGCTGCTCTTTGCTCCCTGTAAGAGCCCTTGTCCAGGTGTAACACAGCCAAAGTTTCAGCTAACAGAGGATTGCAGGTTAATAGCCATACTCAGAAGAACTGCTTACAGGGGAAAAACAGAACAGCTAAGAAATAAAAAATATTCAACAGCTTCACTACCCACAGAGAATAAATTTTGCAGGTAGAGTAGCACAGATACAGCTATTATGGAAATATAACTCTTCAGCTCCTTTACATTATTATGTTCTTCCTTCCTTGTAAGATTTGTTGAAAAAGTAGAATATGCTAATAATCCTCTCTACCTTGTCTCCCTTGAAGTTTTGTGGGAGCAGATTAACACATTCTGTTTGCACTCCATAATTTCTATGTAATTATTTTTAGTTATGTTCTCTTTAACCCTCTACAGGCAGCTACTGAATTTAAGAATATGTATAGTCTCCTTGAATTATCTACTGTAATTTCTCACCACTGTCAGCTTAAATTTAGGTGGCAGCTACATTCTTTTAAAAATTATCATTAAAACTCTTTCCAGTCTATGCGTGATCTGGACAAAGGTTTACCCCATGCCCTTCTGCCTCCACATCACTTGACATCTCATCCTATGCCATTCAAGACTCTAGTATCTAAAGATTGGAGTACTTCAGCTCTTCTATCTGCAACAAGCAAAGGATAAATACATACTTATTGGTCCGTAACAGCCATCCTATGATGAGCTAACTACGCACATACAGGAAAGATAGTCCCTTGGGACTTGGGATGGACAACTTGAATTAGGCTAGAAAGGTAAGAGTTAGGATGGGGTCTGCTGCTTCTGCACAGCAGCGACCCTGTCTGCAAACATCCTCTTTTGATACGAGGAATTACAAAAAAGAGGCATGAAAAGGAGGACCACTCCCTCCATCCCACTTTCCTTCCTTCCCCTGCAGAACATTCATGAAAAATGGAAACTGACATCTGCCCAGCTTCACCCTCACACCTGCAAAACCTTCCAGTGGACTCATTTCCTCTCTCCTCCGCATCCTCCCACAGAAATGGGTCTATCTGTTAAACAGAAGTAATGAGATGGACTTTTTTTGGTGAAATATTTTCAGATGGCCTGTGTCTGTAGGTGAAAACAGTGAATTTATTTTCCTAAATAATCTTCATTTTCTGAAGATTACAGGAAACTACTTTTTAAAGAAAATTAATAATTCTCTTGGGAAATTTTTGCCCCAGATTTCTTCATGGAGCATTCAACATGTGAATTAATTTTCTGATTTTAATAAGAAAAAGAACCAAATGCCATAAATGTTAATAGAAACTAAAGCTTTTTTGTCCTGATGGTGCAAAAAAACCATCATGATTATATAACAGTGAAACACGGAGCTAAAAAAAAATCACTAGTCTTAAAAAAAATTGTAATTTGAATCCATGACAATGAAGTAAAAGTTAATACCACGTTAACACAAAACATTAAAAATATCAAAGTAACACCTGCCTGTGAAATGCTTGATTTTTATGAAATTGTTCCTTACAGAAAATGGTTCCATAGAACTTCCTAGCTCTACTTCATCAGTGGGGGGAGGGAATCAAAGAAGATGACTCTAATTTCCTTTCCTAAATGAAAAATTTCCATTTCATAAGGGAAAGGTCAGCTGTTAGGAAGAGTGCTTGTGCGCTTTAGAGAACTTAAAAGCTGCACCTGGACCTCTCCTCACATCCTAAATATTCCCTTCCCTCAGCCTGACTGAGAACTGCTGTTTAAAGCTACATGTTTGTTCTTTGTCACTCCATTACTCTGATGGTTGCGTCTTTCTCAAGATTTACTCTTCCTGTAACATTTTCTGGATTATACACAGTAAATACTGTTTTATGTCATAATCCCAGCTGGACAACTATAGAAGTGTTAAACAGCTACTGTGATGTGTCTAATAAATAGTCATCTAACCACATTATAAATAACCTCAAATTCAATCTGATAAATATTGCAATAAATTTGGTTTTGCCAGTCTATCTGTATAAATATCAGTAATAAGATAGACCAGAAAGACTAACCATATTAAAGAGCTTTGATTTTGGAAAAAGTCCATGTGCAATACTTCATTCCCCTTACCAGGGGGAAGGGAAGAAAAAATTATTCTGCAAACATGGCATGTTTGACTGAATATCTATGAAAGCTGTGCAGTCTTCACGTGCATTAACAAGCAGTAACTTTCCATCTATTAATTAGCTCCTATTGCCAATTACATTAACAGCAACTGGAAATATCCACTGGACAAGATAGACAGGACAGGTACCTTTTTCCTCTAGACTGTAATCTTGCATTTTCTGCCAATATTTCTGAAAAATATTCCAGGTATTTGTCTGACTATTCAGTAGTCTTATCGACACCTGTCACATCAGCTTTTCTTCACCTACCACCCACTTTTTGCTACCCTTTGTATGACGGAAGCCAGGAACATCTCAGCTGTAAGTGGCTGCTGTGGCCCCAGCAGGGAGGAGAGGTCTGTCCCCACCTCCCATGACTGATGCTGTGCCCTTACATGCACCACGCGGCTGAATGCCAAGACTCAGCTCGTGCCATTGTCACCTTAAGCCACAGCGTCAGGGTTGTTCTGCCCTCTACCACATAGAAAAATATTTCGCATTTCCATTTCAAGTTTGGACACCTTTAAGGATCCTCCCTAGCTTAGCTTTCCCATTAACCAAAATACCCTTCACTTGCTCTGAGCAATGACAATACCTGCCACACTTCTGTGTTTATTCTGGTCTGTTTAGTTTATCTTGGTTTAGTTTTAGTTCTGTTTCTAAAATTGCAGCGTGGGGGAGGTATTATATACAGAGGAAGCTTTTAATACCACTGTTCATTCCCTATTTATATCCTCATACAGCCCTGGGATCAGGAGATAATACTGCCAG
The DNA here is from genome assembly GCA_033439905.1 of Ceryle rudis. NCBI lineage: Eukaryota > Metazoa > Chordata > Aves > Coraciiformes > Cerylidae > Ceryle > Ceryle rudis. The sequence goes on from JAAGNO010002465.1 coordinate 9,392, forward strand.
TTTTCCCCTATGTCAGTCCACTCAGGATAAAACAAAAAAGACAAGTTATACAATAGCTCTACTGTTACACAAAGGATGTGCATAAGCATCTGTAGGATGTGCATAAGCATCTGTATAATCTAGTGTTTTCCACAGAGTCAGATTAATTGGTCATGTTTTTTACACTGGTTTTTAACTACTAAGTTCTGGTAAGGACTATGGAGGCACAAAGCTAAATTGTGAGGAAAAAAGGAGTATTTCTTCTGTATTCAACTTCAGTCATCAGTAGATTGAAAGTACTAAAGGTTGTTCATAGAAACTGAAATTCTGGGCAAAGCACTAAAGATAGATGTAAGAATGATTTTCTGAGAACCTATGGACCATGGCAGAAACACACCATACATGCTTGCACTGAAATCACAGTTACCTTGTCTCCTGTTCCTTGGGACAACATCACACAGCAAGCTTGGAGTCCTCAGCAGCTACATCCATTGACAAAAAGTTTCCAAAAACTGACATACCTGCAAGAGAAACAACAAAAGCTATTTGCTCTAAGAGGTGACACCTTTGCTCTTTGCACTCCCTCCATTGTTGTCCATCCTTAAACTGTCCCACTCTTTCCCCATACATCCCTCCACAGGGGTCTGCAATGTTTTCTTGTGTTTGACAAGGTCCCCCATCTCTGTGAATGTCTGGGCATGGAAGGAACAGTCTTGAACCTCCTCAGATTTTATATGGCATCACCAAAATCCACTGCATCTTTTCCAGTTATGACCAAGGAGAAGTATGGTGCAGACATAGGTGCTGATCACACATGGTTGTTTTCTTCAGGTGGGATCTAGCTCTTAATTTTACAAATAAATACAGTACAGACCATTTTGATGCTGTCCTGTTCTATCTATGGTGTATCCCAAAGAGGGACAGCTTTTGAGAGAAGTTTGAGCTGCTTCTCAACTGAGAAGTGAAGGGCTCTTAGCAAAGTGCAGGACAGGCAGATTTGAAGCAGAAATGTGTGTGGATACAGAAGATCTTTTTTCCATTGACTGCTTTAAAGCACAGTGTCATTAAATGTGGAGGGTAGATGTAGGGAACCACAAGCCACAATTAATCGGTCAGACCCTGCACATATCTAATTATAAGCCTATTTGGACCTAGCCTAAACATCCTAATCTTAGTCACAAAATATACAAGTCTGCCTGAAGTGACACAAAGCAACAATAGCCCATGAAGTGACTTGCCAGCCTCAAGCTGTCCATGTTGTCCTTTCAGTTATCACAGTTTATTTGTTTTGGACATTGACACTCCAGAGGCTACTTGCTGCAGAGCAGTAAAGCACCACAGAGGATACAGCGATTGGTGACAAATCACTTCAAGGATGAGGGGAACCTCATTTCACTGTCTGTCTGTCTCCACATGATGTGCTACAAAGGTTAATTTGTTTTGAAATCCCCATTTTTAATTTGCGTTACTGATCAACCTAGCAATTATAAATGTTAATTTATTCTTCAGTGGCCTTAAAATCAGAGATCAAGATGGTTGAACTAAATAAAAATTCCATCCCTTGCTGTGATTTATTAAGACTTGAGTGATACCAAGAACCCACTGAGTCAGAGCACTGATACAAGCATGCTTTCAAAGCACATCCTTAATTATTTTTTAAAGCAGGACAGACCAATTTATACCGCTTTGATTTAAATCAGTTTTATTAATTGTGGTTTAAATCAGAACCAGGAAATCACAATTTAAGTAAAGAAATTTGTGTTGCTGTTGTGCCTTCTAACAGATATTCATAAGAAAGAGTTATTCTCAGAGACTGACAACTTGCAAAGAAAGGTAGCTTTGAGGTTGTATTTAATATACTTTTGTTATCTAAGAGAATACACTAAAACCATCCTTACATCACTGTATACCTCAGCATTTATTTTTGGTTTGATTTTCACCTTTGATTTGGGAGAAAACAGGACATGGCATTTTTAGCCACCTGATTAACTTTTTAGTGTGTGCTTTGTGTCATGCTGCTTCTGAACAAAAATATCAAGAAGAATATAATTGTGTAAATAGAAGGAAACATTATCAAAATATTAATTGCATTTCAAGCTAGTTAGTATTCCTAACAGTGCAAATATTATCAGCAATTAACAAGCTGAGATATTTTTCCCTTGCTTCCCTGTTGTCCAAGCCCAGAACTAGTTTATCTCAGACACCCCCACACACCTTTTACTCATAAGATGGGAGAGAATAAACAAATTTTCCCGTTCTTTCAACTCCCAGTTGTTTTCCCAACTTGGAATATTATAGTCATTAAATGATGTAAAGCAAATAAAATAAAAAGAAGAAAATGTTCTTTTTGCACCTGCAATAAAGGCTACAGCTGTCAAAAGCTAGTTTATTGCTCAAGAAGCTGCAATTCCAGGTGTCTAGCTAGTAATTTCTCCTATTTAGTGATTTGACATTCTTCAGAATTTTGGCAGTGAATATATACGCAACTGTTATTTTATGCAAGAGTTTATTAATAAGAAAATATAATTCTTTTTAGGCATCATTAACAAATTTAAGCTGTCTCACTCCTGAATACATATCTTTACATATCCTCCAGTTTAATTTTAAGAAGAGAAAAATACTAATAAAAAAATTAAGAGATGTGTGGAAGTGTGTTAAATAAAAAAACCTTGCAGGATTCCATCACTAAGGAATAACTGACAAAAGGACAAGAACCTGGATGGATAAATTCATATCTATTTTAGAAAGAGACACACACACAAAAAAAGAGAAATCTAGCTTTTTTTTTTTTTTTTGGTCCAGGGGATTTTTCTCTGACCCTCAGCTGAGAACTCAGCCTGTTCCAATCTGAGATATCTCCATCACAGAAACACATGATGCATTCTACCGCTACCTGAATTTTGCAGGAGAGGCTGTGCACAGGGCAATAGAAAGGAGAATTGGAGAAGCTCATGTATCCCCATGGTGCAAGATAAAGTATGATTTGTACCAGTTGCAACTGATAGAGATCTTTCCCTTGGGGCTGTGGCTGCCAGTCGGGCAACAAACTCTCTTCACCACACACCATCATTCTCAGACAACATGACAGAAAAGGCACAGATCTAAAAATCAAAGTGTTCTTTATTAATCCAAATTCTTATTCTAAATTCTGTCTAAACCTCTACATGATTAGAAAGTAGTTAGCTAAGTCAATATGATGGCTGAGTAGGTCAGAGACCTTTCCCCTTCAAGGACTCAACACAAGTTTAGAGCATAGTTTCTTACCACGATGACTGGTTTTCATTGCTCCCATTCCTATTGGCAGCAGCAGGAGCAGGACATCAAGAATGATTGCTCAGGAAGGCTGTCAGGAAGGCAGTACTGTGATGTACACACTTCCACTTCTGGGCAATGGCACCATAACATCTTGAAATGGGCTTTGGAGCTGGGTACTATTTTTCCCCCATGCTATTCTCAACATTCGGCACCAGTAAATTCTGTTTTGTGGAACAAAAAAAATCTGTGGTGTAACAGAGGTCAGGCAAGGGAGCACCAGACTCAGTCTTCACTGACAGTTCACACCAGATGTCCTTCATGGTTTAGTCAGCACCCAGAGCTTGTAACATTACACTCATTTTCAAACATTTTTCTGTAATAAGAGACATTTAATTTCTACATCAAAGTGCTAAAAAGTATGTTGAAGATGCTACCTGGTACTTAGTTGCCAGTAAAAATTTTATGTTGTTTCTTAGCTCCTGGAAAAGGATTAACACCGCTGTAGGATAAGAATTTGAAACTAAATTACACAAGCAAGTTAGCTTTTCACCAGTTCTGAGATTGCACCACAAGAATATGCTCATCAAAAAGGTCCAGGATCACTGGGACGAGGCAGGTGCACACCTGGGAGGGAGCAGGACAAACATCCAGCCAACATTTCCCTAAGTCCCCAGAAAAGTACTTCCTGTTTAAATGAAAACTTGAGTGAAAGAAAAATCAACTGAAAACTTGATAAGTAAACAAATTTCATAAAAGGGTAAAAACATTTGTGTGGAATAAATTTTTTGCTTATTCTAACCCTCGGAACAGGCATAGATTGAAGAGAGGTGCCAGAAGCAGCGATGGAAGAGCTGTCACTGTGATGCAGCTTGTACACTCACGAGTTCCCCTTAACAACCTCTCCTTTTCTGCTAAAAACCACTATAGTTTCCAGTTCCTCTATACAAGTGTCAGCCTACCCACAAACAGCAACTTAAATGTGCAGAATAGGCAAAAGTGATCAGTAAATATCACAGTCCTGCAAGTGGGGAGCTGCACTGTCTATTCAAAATCAATTAAATATTTTAGAAACTTAATGAGTACCTGCAAGAGTTATGTCTGCTAAAGCCATCAGATCTGCAGAATTTCCATAGGAGAATCATAGCCTCTGCTTGCAAAATTTGTCTATTGACATACTGATGCAATTTTTTGTGTTTTGGAAAACATAGGAAATTCCAGAAATCTTTGAATGCCTTTCTGAAAGATGTGTATTAGACAAATATAAACCATCAAGTAAATACACAGAAAATGTAATACCCTGGAAGAAATAAACTAGTGACATATAGCACATCAGACTAAACAAACTAGCTGTTTTTTCTGGGCCTTGCACTATCTTGGAAATAATCAGAAAATAATCATAAAGAAAAATTTTAAAATTTAAATAAAATGGAAGAAATTACTTTCTCCCTACCGCTCAAATTCTGAACCAGTGCAGAGCAGCCTAGAGCCTAACATATCATCATCCTTTAATCCCTTCATGCTGACAGTGAAAAAAGCTATACAAAAGCCTAATGTATCTGACCATCAGGAAATTGCCTCTTTGTACAAGCTAAGGAAATCATCCTGCTCCTCCCAGAAAGCACTTGATGAGTTGGACAGGGGGTACCTAAGGTACTGTCACACTACCCCTGCTCCTGGGACTGAGCAGGATCCCCAGCTTTGGAACAAGGTTGGCACATACCAAAACAGCTGGTGCTCAAATGACACTGAATATGGAATGCATCATCCCAATTTGATCTGAAATTCAGGTCAGCTCTCCTGACAACTGCATTGTTAAGAAATTAGCTAGATGATGGAGCTAATCAAGATTCCTGTGCTAGCTAGATACTTCACCTCTTGTGTGGGAAGGGAAAACAAAGCGAAGTAAAACTAGCTGACATCAGGAAAATTGAGAAGCTGTAATTCATACAGAATTGGCCCAGAAATAATCAGATTCCTAACTCCTTTATTTGTTCCTGGACTGGATCCATTCCGACCAGATAAACTCCTCCTCAGTACAATACACAGCTCTGCACATTGATGTAATGAAGCAATGGGTCACGCTGGAGCTATCATATCATTATGAGGAGACATCAGAGCCTGAAATCAGGCATTGGAGGGAGAAAAGATATTTTGTTTCATCTCTGCAAACAAATCTGTAGGGCATGTTTAAATGGGTGGGATGAAATCAATCAAATTAAGGTGCTGTGCACAGGTATATCTCCACTGACCTCAGAGGGATTCCAGTGCACATCTGTACAGGATCTGACCAGTTAGGAATTAGTGCATAAACTGAGGACATTTATTAGCAAAAGCAGGCACACCTCCTACAGGTAATTCAGCATATTTCTTCTCCTTTCCCGCAAATAAAATGCTTGGTACAGATACAAAAGCTGCCTTCCTTCCCTGCTGATCATCTTGTCTCCGTTTGGCATGCAACTTGCGTTCTTCGTTCACCAGCAGCTGCGTGTAGTTGGTCAAACACTCCAAGTTGTTTGTCAAAGTTTTCCTAAGGCTTTTCATCTCCCTGCTTTCCTGCAAGGTGCCCAAACATAAGCCATCTCTGTTGGCTTTTGGAGCAGATTAATTCAGAGCACAGCTTCAGAACTGACAGGTAATCAGTTAGCTGGAGTTTAAAATGAAGCATTTTTCTCTATCAAGGGCAACAAAAGGGTGGGAAAGGTATTTCTGAATTAGCACATTTTAATTCAGGTAATATACTTCCTAGAGGCACACCTCTAATGCTAACTCTTGGGCAATTCTTTCACTACATGCGCTCTGAAAAGCCATGGGAAGTGGAGGAAAGGTAATCAAAACAGAGGGTGTGATTTATAACTTCTGAAATGCACGGGGGGTGGGGAGGGGGATGTCAAATTGTAGCCTCAAGCTTTTGAGCCCTGAAGAACACTGCACCACCCCAGATCCATGGTGACAGAAGGAGAAATCTCCTACAAACATCACTCCTACTCGTTCTCAACCTCTTGGAGATGTTACTGTAAGGGGTCAGCACCAAGGAGGAATCATCTGCCGCCAAGAGCCAGAGGTGCAGGGGCTCTTTGCAGCACTCAGTTAACTGGCAGCATAATGCAGGAAAAAGGGTTTTGGTGGTCTGATCATACACAACTTTTGCCACACACTGAACAGGAAAATGACTCATATCTGAAACATCTTGGAGCTCTGATCCATAGCCAGCTACCTGGTAATAGGAGTCTTCTGATAAGATGAATTCCATGGAATTTTTTAACATATCTCTCAAATAATTTTATTTTGGGCTGTCTCCTAGGAAACAGTCCATGCATGTCAGCCTAAAACAGTAGGATGCCATGCATAGATAGGAATGCCTGCTAACCTGATCTCAGCTGACAGACAGTGGAAGCCCAGCTCCTATTTATGCTTTGAGAGTTCTAATACCAAGTTTAGGCCAAAGTTGTGTCATATGGTATGAAGCCGAGTAGATGCACATATAGTTGAGTGAGGTCAGGGATTAATTTGACAGATCATGGCTCCAAATCCCAAGATAATTTATGGACGTAAATAACTTTCTTACCTTAATCAATGGGAATATGCATGTGCATGAAATTAGGTGGATAATATCAGGATCCCTCTCCAGAGAAACAAAACAATATAAGGACAGTTATTAATCATGACTACTTTGTTTTTCTGGGAGGGGAAGAAAAAAGGAAATATCTGAATTGTAGTTATTTGCTGAGTATCACTGCAGTAGACAGGTTAGTCCTTGTAATCCACACCACCAGCAGAGGACTAAATCAAATGTGTTTATTCATCTTGTATGTCTATTAAAACAATCCATTGCAATGGTTATTCAATATTTATGTTGTCTGCAGGAATTAATGCATATTTCATTCTCTTTTGAAAACTAGGATAGTTGAAATAGTACAGCATTGCTTTTTATCTGACATAACTTTAATCTCTTGCTCATGGTGGTTTTACCTGAAACATAATTTGAAAAAAAATTAAATGAGTTTTTTGCAAGACAAGGAGTTCCCATTTAGAATTCTATTGGTCATGGTACCATGATACATCTGACAGTCTTTATAAATAATAAGTATGTGAATATCTGTTTCTTCACTGCCTGTATTATTATTTTGAAGAAATAGCATCCAGCACACCGAACATTAAAAACTGCTCAATACCATAGCCGAAGTATTCAAATTCCACCCTTTAGGAAGTAAGATAATCACTTCCAGAGGTCAAGGAAGACTTTCTATTCTACTTACAGGAATAAGCATAGTTTATGGGTCTTCTGTCTTCTCAGCTAGTCATATCCATCATGGCACTCTCAATTTGGTACAAAATATCCAAGAAAAAAATAGACCAGATTTCTCTAAATTAGAACATGCCTAATGCTGCACTCCACACTTTTGTCATTTGGCTTACACTGAGATTCACAACTGAGGGTCTTGTTCCACTTGGCAATGAAGAACCATCTGAAAGTTAGATTGGAGGAGAAAAATCTGCAAACATAGACCTTAAGAGAAAATCACCCGCCACCTTTAGGTGCCTACCACTGCTAGGGTGTGGGTGAAAGAAGGTTTGCAACTACTGTGACTGAAAAACCTTGCTCCTTGACCTTACACCTGAAGGAACCTTGTCATATATTTGTTAAGTCTAGTTCCAGATCCAGGAAAACAGGAGAGATGGCAAGATGATATCAGGAAGGTGCATGAAGACATCAGCACAATCCGCAATGCAGGTTTCAGAATCAGTCAGTGTTTTGCCTTGCTTTTATTTCATATGGGAGGATTCAAATGAAGAACTTAGAACAACCTTAAAAACTGAAAACAGAAACTGAAGACAGCTCTTAATGACATTGTGCCATAATCCATGCTACCCCAAACCATCCTCCAAGGCAAGAAACCTAAAAAACCCATCAAGGCAATAGCTCCATAAAACAGAAAAATAAAGTATAAACAGAAAAATAAAACCAGACACCAATGAGTACCCACAGGAACTATTAAAAGCAAAATGTTTGTCAGTATAGGATGCTCCACTGCACACATCTGGTACTCTCAGCAATACAGAACATTTCTTTAATTGCTACACCTGAGAGCAAGAGCAAGAAATAAATCTAAGGACTGATCTCAATGTATTTTGAGACAGTGGAGATGAGTAGCAGCATGAGGGTTTCATTGTCAATAATGAAGCAGCTACACATTACTGCATTAAACAGATACATTCAGGATACAGCTACATGTCTATAATTTGATGTCTATTTTTAAATTCTTTCTTTGTAGACCTGTGATAAGCCTCCCATTTGGTATTTATCATCCAACCCTTTTTGAACAATCCAAGATGTCAGTATGGCAGTATCCAATGGAAAAGGCAAGGCACTAGAAGTCAGCAGCTGGGCTGACTCCAGACTGCAGCTGCTTCTTCACAGGGCTGTTGCAAGTCACTGAACTTTTCTTTTCCTGTTTTATTTACTCAGACTGACTACATCTTTAGACAGCACCTGACATATTGGATCCTCTTTCTCTCCTTGGTCCTTAGAAACGTGCAAGTTAGTATTGTCCACTCAAATTCATGATTTGACCTTTTCATGCAACCACCACAGTGAAGCCAGCACATCTTTTGAGACAAAAAGATTCCACATTAGGCACAACACAACAAAGGAGATAACTATTGCTACTCTGAGAAGCTGCTTAATATTTCTAAACTGGAAAGTGAAATGCTGTTCCTCTTGCTCAACATCTCTGTTACCTTCACCTCTCAACAGGATGTTGAGGGGTTCCTCAACATTTTTTTAAGTGGTGTGGGTCCATACAAAGAGTACTTTAAATATTTAATGTTAAAATGTTCATATCCTTATTAGAAGTGGTTTTATTCTGAATCCAAGTTGAATATTCTGAAATGGTTTACAACAATTTCTTTCGGACTAACACCAAGGTTCACCTTTTCATTACGTAATTTGCTATAGCTTGTCCTTTTATGAACAATAGCATGTCATCTCCCTTGCCAGCTGTTGTTATTACTTACACATTTTTCAGCTGTTTCATGCAGACCTGGTTACCTGGTATTCCATTTACCCAAAGTTTTGAGTTCTCACCCCTGTCATTACCCAAATCAAGAATGACAACTCTTGAACTACGATGAGTGCCTTGGAATATTCTCAACCTTCACAAAATGAAAATTTACTCATTCACTGCTCTACAGCACATTTAATGTCTGGAAAGATATTAGGTTCCCAAGACTCATTCTTCAGGCTGGTACTCAGATATGCGCTCAAAGATGATCACATTCTTAGGACTTACCAATACTTTGCACATGACATAGAGGTGCCCTTAAAAGAGTCACTAGGCTTGAGCAAATCTGAGGCAGCTCTAATACTGTCTTTTCCACCCAATTTGCCTTACTTTGACACAATTTATTAAAAAGAATAAATACTTGAACTAAAAAAAAAAAAAACACAGACTGGACAATTTTTTTTTTTTTTTACACTATAGAAAATTTCCCAGGTATGATGGCCCATTACTCTGATTAATAGCAGTGCAGCCAGAGGAGAGGACTGTGTGAAGTGTTCAGCAATTAAAGCCATCAGTCTTGCCTGTCGTGATCAGACTGCAATTTTTAGTGAGTATGGACATCAGTTTTCTGATTTCATCTTTTATAGAGCACAAGCTCTTTTATAGATCTTTCATAGAGCACAAGGACATCAACAACTCCTTTCTTGAATACCAGTGTCTCATTTTATATGCATCTGCTGGATGTCTATTCCTTTGGAGCAATGCTCTGCAGTCCTTACCAGATTTGGATGGGCAATGTCAAAAAATGTTACCTTTGAATTGTCAAATTAGGACCAAGCCCAAGACTTGCTGATCATTCCTGTTGATGTTGTAGGTTGCTGAACACATTTTAAACGTCTGATCAGGTTTCCAAGGAATGTAATGCTTTTTGTAACAAAGCTGGAATTTTCACCTTGAAAAAAAAACCAAACCAAAACCCCGCAACAAAAAAATCCAACCCAAAAAACATTAAGCATCTTCAAATATGCTACTGTGCTGATTCAGATGAAAACCAGAAATCAAGTCAGCATCAGAACTGAAAAAAAAAAAAGGCAATGCAAAACCCCAGGCCCTCAAAACACATCTATGCTGGTCCCAAAATACTTTTCTTGTGATGCAGTTGTTATATAGCAATATATTTTCATGCCATATTATAGATACACAAAATATTAAGCATACATATACTATGCAATTTAAGTAAGAATTAATAAGAAATGCATATACATTGATGATACCAAACAATATCTAAAAATATCTCCTCTTTTCCCCATCTTCCAGAAAATTCCGAATCCTTGGACTTCCAAACTATACCTCCCTTTCTCTCTAAGGAAATATTCCCCTATGTAGTTTTGTGATTGGTTCAAAGACATGGTAATTATTTCTTTTCTGTTTAGAAATAGCCTGAATAGCATGAAGTTGAATTTCAGGTTGCAAATTCCTCTTCATTGTGCAACTGCTTTTTCCACAGACTTATGATAAACTTATTTAAGATTTTTATTTCATTTAAAATAGATTTCCCAAAGCTGAAAAAACCTTTGAGTGTTCCTTTAGCCTTCTTGTTGTTACTATTTCCCATATAATAATGCCATAATGATTCACTATTTGATGTTCTCCAGCTTCAGACTTATTTATTGTAATTGACTAATTTCTTATGAGAAAGGCAGATAAGGAAATATTTCAAGACGCTTGTAAATAACTGACAAGAACCACAAGATTGCCGTTATTTTTAATTTAGATCTAAACTGTCTTGCTGTGCTAGCTGAAATATAGTGTGCTTGGATAGTTTTTCAGTGCAGTTTGTGTCATTCATCACTCAGTAACAAGCATGAGCTGCACATCCTGCTTGCAAACCTCAAGGTATTTTTCTGGTTACCATTACTGCAATGTACTGTATTCTTCTAGCGAACCTGTAATGGAGTAATAAATGGTGTAACTTTTAGTCAAAGTCTCTCCTCTTGATTTGACTCCAGCTGGCCTTATGAACAAGAAGAAAATGGTTCCAGTCCTGCATGGTTGCACGGCTGTTTGGCTTCCCTGTGCAAGATGAGCCAAACTTCAGTCTTCTTTGGATTTCAGCCACGTATGATTTTCACCTAAGAGATGGGGTTTTTTTAGTTATTTTTTTTTTTACCGTACTCCTGCAAAGTAGTTGAGGAAAAAAAAAAAAAAAAGATCCTGCTCTGAAAGCACAAACTTGCAATATTTTTCCAGCCTGCTGTCTAGCACTAGGAGGGAATATGGGTTAGCTAATACACCCCGCTCCCAGCACCATGCTGCTACCATGATGAATGTTACAGGTGGTGGTGCTTATGGTAATGAGGAAGTTAATGAGAAAAGCCAGGCTGGGTCATGTTTTGTAAGAAACAGGATAAACCCCGGCATTTGTCAACTGGGAAAAAAACAAACATTAGAAAGGAAAGACGGTACAGTCCAAAAAAAAGGTATTCAAAAGAGGAGAATGAAACTGTCATAACTAGAAATATCAATTAATAGTGGCCTTGTGTAATGATGCCTTGTTTACGTGGTTTGTATTAATATTGTTAGTTACTTCCTGAACAAAGGTAGAAGCAAGGATTTATGAGGATATTTAAAAATAGGGTGAGGAGGCTGAGAGAGGAAAGATCAGAAATACATAATAAGTTCTGTGGAGTTTAGACAGTTGTCTAGAGACCTTTGGCTTGTTCACTGGCTAAAACTTCAGACCTTGTGAAAGGAATTAAATGTAAAAAGAACTTACCAAGACTTTAGTCACAGTAGTGAGGTAAAACTGGATGAAGTATCACAGAAGTGGTAAGATGTAAGGTTCTAGATACAGCCCAGTCTATATTTCCTTCTGCATCTGCAGATCTTTGCTTTGCAAAGCGTGATAACTGCACAAAAATGAGGAACATACAGATAAGACCATTCTCTCTACCTACACACACACCTCTGCAGAGCTGAAGTGTTATGCACCTTCTCCAGCAGAACCCAATGGGAAACAGGGCTCTGGGAGAGTCCCCTTTCCCTCCCCTTCTCACAGAAAAAGGGTATAAAGTACACATCCATTAGCCTGAGCTATAGTCAAATCCATCCTAACACCACAAAAACAGGGCTTTTTTTCTGATTCACATGGTGATATCCTGCTTATTCTCTGACTAAAACTAATTTTTATTAAGCCCTCAACATACCTCTCAGAGCCACTGGTTTGGCAAAGGTTCAGTGAGAGATAAAGAACCACCTCTCAGAAGCTATTCTAACCTGGAAAAAAAAAAAAAAAAAAGATGGTTGAGCAGGTTGGAACATATGGATTAACTAGTGGTAAAGTATAATTAGTATATATGGACGAAAGACTAGAATAAAAGGAGGTGTTTGCAGGGGTACACACAGGCTCAGCGGAGCCAGAACTTGTTTTATTTTTCGGCAACAATTTCCACTGCTTTCCTAGGAAACGTGGTAGGAGGTGGCTCAGATAACATCAGGGATTCTTGCCATGCTGCCCAGTAGTTGGGCCATGTGGATCTCATGAATAGTCTTGGCTTTAGTGCCTGGTGCTAAGTCGAGATACTGGCATGTGGTCTTCAAAGAAGGGTCCCTGGGGCAGCTCACACTGCATCTCAACCTCCAGGGACATCTAATGGACACAAAGTCCCTGAGAAAAAGGAACAAAGCTCATAGCTTTTTCCAATCAAAAAAAAAAAAAAAAAAAAAAATCAGTTAAATGAGAGGAAGTGGGGCAGGTGGCTGATTGCAGGGTGAGTCCAACTACTGATTCACTGGCTGAGTTGGTCGAGGCTATTGTCCCAGTCTGCCTGTGCACAGGAAGGAGAGCCCAGTCCCAGCCATCCTGACACCCACATCCTGGCACACCACTGCACCCTGGCATGGAGTAGGGCACCTGAAACCTCAGAGGGACTTACAGATACAAGTACAAAGCAAAGTAGCTTTTCCCCACCTTAATTCCCTTTCCTGAAGTTTGACCACCTGCATACTACACTAGCAGAGCACAATGCTGCTGCTTTAAATGGACCCCAAATACTCACAGGAAACAAAATATAAATAATCATAATATGCACTTAGTACATGTATGAGAAATCACTGATTTTTTCCTCTTCCTTGGTTCTGGTTAAAAAAGCAAGCATCAAACTGAGGAGACAAATCACTTCCCATCCCAGCTACTCTATTTAGGTATGTGCTCATCTAGAAGGCCATGCCAGGGGACACTGGGAGCAGGAAAGCACTGATTTACAAGTAAGCCACTCCTCCCAATTCAAGAGACTTTTCATGACCTTCTGGGTGTTTTTTTAAAAGAGCCTTGCCCTTCCATCAGTCTTCCTCCTTGTTCTCCGTGGAAGTGGCTGATAAATTAAGACAACCACATGGAGTGATGAAACTGAATCAGCCTGGCTTGTGCCTCTGCCTGATACTGTGATGAGGCTACTGCCCCCACTTCTGTCACCCCAGTACAAGGCCAAGGAACAGTCTATGTTTTCATAAATTCAGGCTATGTTTTCATAAATTCAGGCTTTCCCAGCAACATCAAGGAGGAGGGCTGTGGGAGGCCTCTGAAGAGGCAGGAGAAGCTCTAACAGATGTGTGAAAATAAACTGGATTCATGTTAATATTTGATATGTCTACATATACAGGCACAGGCAGCCATGCAGTCATTTGGGTCCCACTGGATGTGAGCTGGTTGCAGCTGGGAAGTCCCTTTTTATTTGCGTCACTGAGTCTGAGTTAAGCTGCCTCAGTGTATAATACACAGCTGCACAGACAGCCTTACATCCAGATGGGGATGACAAAACAAATGTTTGCACCTGCTAGCGCAGACATACTCAGAGATTTTGCTGATCATGTCAGAAATTAAGCCTCTAACACATATATGCAACAAAAAAATAGGATAGGCAAAACTCTGCCTCCACATACTTGCAGAGCTCAGTGGGAATGAGCTATGTTTGTCCTGTCAGTTCAGGATGTCACACATTGCTTTCTAGTAGCTGGGCCATAGAAGGACAGAGCACTTCTCGCTCCTGCCTAGTGGCATTCCCTCCTCTGCCTGACAGGAGAGCTCAGCAGCCTGCACCAAAGCACCAAGGAAAGGCTCACCACAGATTCACCATTGCACCTTTTTCCAAGGGAAGGGGAGGCAGCAGCAGCAGTTTAAACCCTTTGTTAGCACTTCCACAGTTTCAGAAAGAGTCATCCACTGGAAAAGTCACATTTGTCAAATTGGTAAGTAGCTCAAACTGAAGCCAAGGACTGCAATTCCTTCAGGTTTTCTGGTACTCAGTCTGACTCTGCCGATTTAAGACACCAGCAGAATAGGACCCCTTTCCACAGCTTCTGGCTGAGGATTGAGCCTAGATTATTTTAAGTGACTATTTTAAACTTTGATCTTATGAATGAATACTAAGCATAATGTGCTTATTTCCCCCATTAATTTTTTTCATAGTATTTCCCCGGAGAATCTCTAAACCAATGACAGCACCATCTACTTTCTTTTTTAGTTATGGCCTTACATTTGGTATTTTCTGTAAATGTAAAATGGGAGGGAGAGGTTCAGATTTGTTTGATATTCTTCAAAATTAAGTACATCACTGTGCAGCCATGTGCAGAAACCGTCCCCAGCTTTCATCTGTTCCTATATGAGAAATCCTTCAGAAGAGAAGAGAGGAGTTAATGTCTTTTTAGCACCATCTTATTAGGAAAAAAGTCCCTATACTAAACTTCTGCACCACGTGCCAATTCTTTGACAGTTTAGGCAGTGCACAGGGCTTTTTGTCAGTTTTTAAATAGTGGGTATCTGCCTTATATTCAGAAAATAAAAAAGCCCTTACTTGGAAATCACCTTCTGTGCAATTACCTGATAAGATGTCAAATGAAGCAAGGCTTCATTACTTCTTTGGAGAAGATTTTCATGTGGAAATAGCTCTCCTTACAGGGGGTTGCCAACTTTGTTATTAATGTCTGTTCCCTCACATTCTTTTCTTTTGACTATTGCACAGTTACTACTCCAGTGGAGCAAGTCTTGCTCAGGGGAGAAGAGCTGGTGGATTCGAGGGGGTGGCTGGAGTAGCAGTGGTATAGAGTCAGATCATCTATTACCCACCAGGTCTACTGAAGAACAATAACAGCAGAACTCACAGAATGCAATCAAGTGCATTCTTCTCCAAGGTGATTAAAGAAATATTCAATTTGATGCAACTGAGGTATAAAAGCTCTCTGTATCCTTCTTCTGCCAAGCATGGAAGAATGCCTTGCTTTAAATGATTTACAAAAACTCCTGTATGCCAAAGACATATCATTTACATGGAATCCAGGAAGCTTCATGCGATCACTGCTTAGACATAATTGTACCAAAAGTAAAGGGGGAGGAGGGGTGTTGAATACCTAAATGGAATAAGTCAATTTATCAACGATCAAGGATTATTTTACTTCTCCCAAAGGAAATTTGTGGAAGTTTGCTGGGAATCCTTTTTTCTCTACTAATGGGAAAATCTGAAATGAATAATAATAAAAATTTCTTAGTGCAGTTACAAACTCAGAATTAAGTTTTAAACCTACAAATAATATAAAATTGATGTAAAACCACTTCTAATTAAACAAGACAAAATGGAAGTCTCAATGAATGAAAAATCCAAGCAAGTTGTAAGTTTGTTTTCCTTGTTTCTCTCAGGCTCCTGCTCCCAAATATCTCTAGCAACGGTATCAATCACACCTCTGTTTCTTCAAAGCATTGTTAAACATCCAACAGGAGAAAATAACATCGTACATCACTTAACAGCAGTTGTGCCCTAACACATTCAAAATCAATTATGTTTCACATCATGCTGTCTCAACATTTAGCAGTTATTTGTGGTGCTAATTTGAGTTGTCCTGGATAATTAGAGGATCTGTATCTCCATAATTTTATATATATATAAAAAATAATTACTTTTGCTAGGATTTGCACAGAGGTACTAACGGCATTACAATCACAGTGATTTTAATAAAGGCCAGATTGTGTCTAGCCCTAATACTCCAAATCTTTAATGAATTTATCCCACAATATCCACAGAAGATAATTAAGCTCCCTTATCCCCATTTTCTATCAGTGGGGAACTGCAGCTCAGCAGTAGTACAGTTTAGATGCTCAGAGACATAAGCACTCTGCTTACCTCCACCTCTAATGCACACACTGGAGAAAAAAACAACACAACATCATGGATGGCGACAGAGAAAAGAGGTTGGACTCTTCCTGGAGAGGCCCTGAGCTTCTGACAACAATATACTCATGAGCTGGTCCTTGTCATGATGGACTGCAATGCTTCCAGGGCCTGCCTGTCTTTATTAGGAAGGATTCACAGACACAAGGCCTAAGAAAGCTATAAAATACTGTGAGGGAGAAAAATAAAAAGACTACTGGAGATTTGCCACAGCAAAGGAAGGAGCTTGCCCAAGGATGGTTATTGTTTCAGATTTGTTTGATGAAATAATAAACAAAATACTACACTGCTAATAATTTCTGTAGATCCATGATGCTTTGCAAGGCAGAGAAGTACGGGTACTCCCTGCCCAGAAAGGACTTCCTGCATAGTTTTAGCCTGAAGAAACATGTACTCATTTGTCAATGCCGAAACACTAGAAAGCAATTTCTTATCCTTAGTGTTTTCTCTTGAGCACAAATAGTCCTAATCAACGTTTAAGGTGCATAAGGAGATTCAAATGGCTTGAATCTTTTTGAATCTCAGGCTTCTTTTCTAAATTGAATTAAAACTGCTCTGAACCAATATTGCAAAGGACAGAGGTCAAGGCTTTATTTATATAATACAAGGATGTAATGCAATAACCAGCTGTTTCAGACACGTAAGTAAAATATCAGGGACAAAGCTGCAGACAGGATGTCAGCATTGCACAGGGAATTAGCCATGCAACTCCCTCTCATTAATTAGAGATACGCACATCCGAATGACCATACATCATTATGAAAATGTACCAAGCGATAACTGTGATTCATACTTTACCATCAACAATGCAGCAAAAGGTGAAGGAGGATGGTGCTTTCCCGGCACCGTTAGGTAACCGTGGTCCTGTGTTCTTCCTATGTCTAACCTGAAATGAAACAGCAGCCAAGGAAAGACATGGTAGGAAGGCATTTTCATAACCTCCTGAAAATGCCATTTTTTATGTTAGTATATAATGAATAGGTATTCCCATATCAACTGTCAGACAACTATAAAATACTTTTCTACAAAGCCCTAACAAAAAGTAAGTACTTTTACACCTTGCAAGATCTCCAAAAGCACATTCTGCATCACCATGCCTGTTGGAGACAAAGAAAGATTTCTAAGTTCAGAAAGATCTTGAAAAGTTCAATTTCTAAATCCTGTCTTTGAGCAAAGTAGGTTACTTGCTTAAAATAGGGAATACCCTGCAACTCTACTCCCAGGCAAGTACATCTACAACTTTTTGGAGCCCATTATATATTTTTTTGATGCAAGAGAACATCTCAGTTTTGTACCAAACTTTCTTATGCTATGTTCTTGTCTAAAAAAGTCCCACACAATTTCATCAACAGTAACATATAGAAGAGAAAAACATCTCACTTCCCCTTTATATTAATATATAAGGGCATATTACTTATCAGGACCAATTGCATGCTTAAATATTCTTGTGCTATTGCTACTGACAGCAGTGGAGGAGGGAGGAGTGCACACAAACGGCTGAACTTGACCACTGAAAGCCCAAGTGACTGCATTCAGTTAGAGAGCAAGGAACTATTTCTGAGAATTAACATCTCCTGCAGCAGAGCTCCTTCTGCATACAAGGTCTGCGTAATGCTGCTTCTTGTAGTAAAAGTGAGATGTTTGTGAGGTAACAAAAAATTACTCAAAGCATAGAAAAGGAACACACACCACACTTGGCATTATGCATATTTGATTAAAGTGTCTCTGGCAACATTGAAACTTAATTGGTTTGATCTGTTTTAGATGCTGGTTCCTCCCCCTTTCCGTCACCGCCCCCCTCGCCCCCTCACGCTCCATCCCCCTCA
>JAAGNO010002465.1:27683-94358 GCA_033439905.1 Ceryle rudis
TGTTTTCTGTTTAAAACACAACTGTAGGAGAAATTAATTTTCTTTATTGATCTTTACTCCCCCCCCCCCCCCAAGTGGAGGTTCACACCATATTCAAACATTGACTTTCTCATTTGTGCAAGACGGCCACAAAGAAAAAAAATCTATCTCCTTGTAACAGAACGTACCTGAGGCTTTATTCTGCGTTATTGTAGGAGCCTATTGACATTTGGCCTTGTCCTCATGACATCTGTAACTAATGCAGAATTGGAGTCCTTATCGAGGGCTTTAAAATAAAGCTTATCAGCATTAACTGCCAGGTAGCCTGTTTCAAATGTTTCCCATGGACTTTCTGTGCTAGATGTGGAAAATGCAGCTCTTCATGTAGCCTCTAACTGATGGAAGACATCCATCAAAGCTCTTCTGGTAACCAGGTGTACCCTATTTTCCCAGGAGCAGCGCTCCACTGGCAGAGAACAATGATCAATGTTCTTTACCTCAAGTGAACTGTACCCCGCAGGCTAGGAGAACACTGTGCCAAGAATCTGCTCTTCAGCTGAGCTGTTTTACAGGTGAAATCACCAATTATGGCTTCAATAACAGCTTGAAGGAGGCTCTATTTGGAATAGGAACTCCTTATCATCACTGATGTCCAGAAAGATATAGGTCAAATATACACTATTTGTAGGCTTTGCTCAGCTTTCAGGGCAAGAAAGTCTCTCTCTTACAGAGGACAGCTCTGGATTTCCTCTCCTGATATCTGAAAGTGCTCCTGTGCCTGTAGTCACCTAGTCACCTCTTACTACTACTGATGTTTCACGGCTAGTGACAGTGAGAATGGGGGATAGCTTTCTTCTCCAATTCCTTGCCCTTGTAACCAAAAATCGGACAATATTAGGGATGTCATTCACTTATGTCTCTCTAGCATAACACTCAATACATAAATTTTAATGTCTAGATTTGGATAAAATACTCTAATCTCAAGATTTTTTTCCTAAAATGCAAACCTGATATCTTTAGGAATGGAAGATGATGCTTTACCTTTTATGCTTTATCAGCTTTTGCTAAGCTCACAATGTATCTCCAAATTACAAAAAAAACTATGACATTTTCAGTCATTGCTTCTATTTCATTATAGCCATCCCAATACATCTTTGAGATGTAATGGCCTTAAATTGTGTCACAGAAAATGATTAACATAAGAGTTGCAAAATTTCTGTGTTAAGGACAGAAATTTCTTTCCTTTTTTTTTTTTTTTACATTACAATTCAGCATGGGAACATGATCAGCTTTCCTGAGTCTTTGGCAGCTGAAGATGTAGAGTGTGCAGTAGAGGCTGACTAGCACCCAATTAGAACTATCTTTTCATTTCTGCAATCTCCTGTCGCAGCCTGCTTAGGACAGTCTCTCAAAGGCTAAAGTCTACCCTTAAATTATTATCTTTCACTCTCTACTCATGTGGACTAAAGTTCTGCAGTATAAAATACTTCTTATTTGAATCTGTGCTGAGCATTAAGCAGCTTTTTTTGTAGAGGTAAAACTCGTGAATTCAAACCATTCTTTAGTCAGCTTTTCCAGACCCCTGGAGCTTCAGCCTGCCCGAGTCCTGCAGTGCATTAATCATGGTCAAAAACAGTGCCCCACAGCCTAGATCAACATAAAAGGCAAAACCTTTCCCAGTGAAGAGTGGACACTGCTCTAAGTTTAGTCCCCTAAACAAAACAGAGAGGTAAAGCAGAGGTTTCTGACCATGCTTTGAAAGGTGTTTCAGACAGTTTTCCATCTGATTATCTACATGTGGGCAACAGAGATTTTAAAGCAGCAGTCTTTAATGACCTTGGTGACATTGCTACGTATGTAAATGATCCCTGAAGAGGAAAAAAACCCCATGATTGGTTTGGGATTGACGGACTGTGCTTAAACAAAAAAGAGGGAAGTGAGAAGAAAGTGATTGTGTAGAAGCACACAGCCTCAGAGAAGGGGCTATAAAAGGAAATAGTAAAATGAAAGGTTCTTTATCGTTGCTCAACAGCAGAACAGTCAAACTTTTCACATATGACAAAGATTTAAACATTACATGGACAGTGAAAATTATTATTCGAGCTCTACAAGAAGAAAATCAGTCCCAAAATACAACTGCCTAAGATATGGGAAACCACCAGTGATGGGACATTCCCCAAGTCAATGCCTGCCTTGGGCATTTTGATGTTTCACGGTGCAGGATTTCTGCTTGCATGATGGCAAGCACAAAGGTCCTTGTGTTTAGTTTGTGCCTCCGGCTGCTATTGTAATACACAATAACATAAATATTTCTCACACTTTCAGCAATACACAGCAAATCTAGAAAATTAACTGCAACAATCTGGACTGAGGGTCCAGTATGTCCTAACCAACACTTCCCCAACCGTCTTGACAGAAGGAATTAGGAAACAGACAGAACATCACACAAACCCATCTCCACAGGAAACCTTCTGCTGCCCCCAGACACCAAACTGCTAGAATAGAAGGAGGGTCATAAACCCCAACAAGTAGGAACACAAACTGCATTGAGAAGCTCATTCCTGGAGAATATGGATGGATGCAGCACAACAGAGTAGGAAAAAAAAAAAAGTGACATCTTGCTTAAATGAACACATCATCTGAACTTTATTTTTGCTATAATAAAATCTAATTAAATGCAATGTATAAAATAATTTAAGGGAGGAAATAAAACTACTACATTCTAGGGGAATTTTCTTACCACCTGCTTTTGAATAGCAAACCAGTGAGCTCAATGGTATTTAGAGCAAGACCATTTTAAGAGGAATTTGTGCTCTCCAATGCCTTACAAGAACAGTCTGAAATGTCTCTGTGACTAGGAAGTTGTTGCAAGCAGGCACACAGCTGCTTGGAGGCCATCACAAATGACATTAACTTTTCCATACTGAGACACACAGAGCTCATAGCCATGTACCCCAAAGTGGCATTTGCATTCTGCAACATTTAGTTGACAAAGACATGCAAGTAAAAACTTCTACAAGTATGGGGTGTGCAATCATACTCTCCCTGAGTAACCATTAATGAAATGAATAGTCTGCTCTTAAGGAGGGCAGAGTCCTGTCCTTTCTGAAATCACATGCATAAATCCCATTGACTTTTGGGCATCTCCAATTTCAGTGAGTAACACAATTCTACAGCATGAAAATCATAGCTGCATAGATATACTGCACAAAGAGAGCTGATGTGAGTACTGCCATTCGCTGTAGGACATGCTAATCTTTCCAGAATTGAAGATTTTTGAAGCTGTGTAATTTAGATTTTTCTGGCTCCTGCTCCAAGTTTCTCTGTGACCTATTTAGCCATGATTTCGGGTGGAGTAATTGTAGGTACTAGAGAGTGGTTCTTTATCCTGTGGGTGGGAAATCATCCCAGCTCTCCTCCATACAATATGATTTTACTCCTTCCCTTCCAACTTCACACCCTTCCAAATTGCTTGTTCGCTTGCATTTGTATCTATCCCTCGGGCAATCCACCAAACTTCAGATTTCTTCTAACCTGAACAAACACAAGCTGTACCATAATGTCCACAAGACTTCTGTGTGGGTACAGTATGAAATCAAAATGGTATTGCTTCTTCATGCCATCATAGTCATGTCAGAGGTTACTATTTCATCTAGCTTGGGCCTGCTGAAGGACTGGATCTGTCCTTGGACCACTAAATTTTATACAACACTGCTCCTTGTGAAGCAAGGATCCATATAGAATAATACATTGGTTTGGGTTACAAGGGAACTATAAAGGTCATCGAGTCAAACTCCCCTGCGATGAGCAGGTTGCTCAGAGCCCCATCCAACCTGACCTGGAATGTTTCCAGGGATGGAGGAACTACCACTTCTATGGGCAATGTGTTCCAATGTTTCACCACCTTCATCATAACAAATTCATTTCTTATATCTAATCTAAATCTCCCCTCTTTTAGTTTAAAACCATTAGTCCTTGTCCTATTGCAACAGGCCCCGCTAAAAAGTCCGGCCGCTTTTAAGTACTGAAAGGCTGCAATAAGAGCTCCCCAGAGCCTTCTCTTCTCCAGGATGAACAACCCCAACTCTCTGTCTTTCCTCACAGCAGAGGGGTTCCAGGTCTCTGATGATTGTTGGGGTTTCCTTTGGACCCACTCCAGCAGATCCATGTCTTTCCTGTGCTGAGGACTCCAGAGCTGGCACAGTTCTCCAAGTGAGGCTTCACCAAAGTGGAGTAGAGCAGAAGAATCACCTCCCTAATATCAGGATTCAGAAGTGGGGCTATTCGAAGCCTTGCAGAGGTCTCTGACCTTCTCTCAGGAAGCAGCATCTGCATGCACGCAGCCTGCTGCTACAGCGGAGATGCAGAGCCATCACTATGCAGAAGTGAGCCAGGTTAGCGGTGACAGAGAGCAGCCACCATCAACAGGCAGACTGGTGGCCTAATGAGTCAGC
Organism: Ceryle rudis; assembly: GCA_033439905.1. Classification (NCBI taxonomy): domain Eukaryota; kingdom Metazoa; phylum Chordata; class Aves; order Coraciiformes; family Cerylidae; genus Ceryle; species Ceryle rudis. The sequence continues at coordinate 32,117 of JAAGNO010002465.1, forward strand.
CGGCTCATTCCCTGCCACAGCAGACGGGTGTCTAATCTCATGCAAAACCGTCACCACAATTGGAAGTAATTGGAGGTCTTTTCGCCAGGCTCAGCAGGGAAAGCAAGGAGCGAAAGGGCACGGGTGAACAACTGCCAGGGCTTGGCCATGGTCCCCTTGGGGTCGGGGCATGCTGGTGGCAGGGTGTGGAGGTTCGCAATACCACTACCCACTCCAGGCTACCCCTCCAAGGCAGGATGTGAGCCCCGCCATTGCCAATCAACTGTACCTACTAAAAGCCATTAAAATAAACCCCAGTAAAAGTGTTGCTGACATCCCAGATTATATAAAGGGCCAGTTTTGGACAGCAGCATTGCCTCTGTGTTGTTATAGACTCCCTTCCACCCTTCTTACTCCATTTCTCATCAGTGGCAGTGGCTCAGGTCTCATAATAGAAAGTCCCATGCTTGTCCTGGTCTCCTCACCACACACAGAGCAGGAATTTGGAGCAGCGTTATTGTTTGGGGTACTTCAGGACTCAATGTTCTCCTGAAGAGGTTTTTGTTTCTTTTAAAAGCATTATTATTTAACAGTTTGATTAAAAATAATACTGAAGTGTGAGAAGGGGCACTTGTGACACACCAACCTGACCTACTAATTTAAATTCCCAAATCCTCTAACACAGAGCCCCTGAAATGGGGGACATTTAATAGCTGTATTTTCTAAGGTCATATGGAGGGGTGTTCTTCCTGAAACAAATCCTTTCTTTTTTTGATATAGCTGAGACTCTGCAGAACATCCTCTTACTCCTAAACTGCCACACGGCTAAGGTGCAAACCTCATCGGCTCCCATGAACCAGAGATTAAGACTTGTCCGAGTTATTGCAGACACTAGATTGGCAATCCCAGGGCAAGACACATCACCCAGGCCGTGGTGAGTCTCTTGAGTATGCTACTGCTTCTCCTGCAAGCAAGGAAGGGCAGAGAGAACTGAGCTGAGCCAGTATGCTCACACCAGCAAGGGGACAACTGAAGTTTTTAGACAGGACTACTGTCTGCACAGAAATGATGAAACTGCTACTCCAGGCATTTGCCCAGGCTCGAGACATCCAGCATCTCCAAGATCAGTGCATTTGCTCAGAGCACATAGTGTGCATTCCTGCTACGGGCAACTAGCGCTCCACAACATTAAAACAACCCAAAAAGTCCTTCCTGACCTTCCCATAAGTGAAGATAAACAATACACTGGAAAACATTGGTGCACAGCCACTTTAAGTGCATTTCACCTACTGAATATGACAGCCTTTCCATTGGGGGACAGTATGACCTCATCACTGGGATTTTGGGTAGAAATCATCAAAATGAGAGGGGAAGCCACAGTCTCCCATAGTGACCCTTCTTCCTTCAGTAATTGTTAATGCAACCGATGCTCTGAGACCTATAAGTTCTCTGGGTCAGTTTGGCCCCTGACTCAGAATTTTCTCTTGAACATAAGACCTTATTGTATTTGGGGTTGCTCCAGGGTGGAGGGAGCCGTTGACACCCTCGGTGATGGCAAAAGGACAGCAGGCCTGGGTAGAGCATGAATTCCAGAATAGGATTAGTAGGTAATGGAGAAAGAGGAGCATGCAGTTCAGAAGCAGGGAATGAGAAGTGAACACAGATGGGCTCAACCATGTCCCAGAAACAATCAGCAAAGAAAAATCAGCCTCTAGAAAAAATGGTGGCAAGAAAATTTCTCTAAACACTGGAAAAGAAAGCAACCGTTTTACAATGTATGTATGGTCAAGGCAACAGGCCCCTGAAGACAGAAAGGCTAGCATAGAGAAGCAGAGACTGTCTAGAGAAAGGATACACAACAGAATATCTGATTAATCTTGGGGTGAAATGACTGAATTTCATTTCATGGGGAGTTTGGAGTAAAATTATCATCATTCTGTTTTGGAGAAAGGATTAGAAATCATAGCATTCTTTATAGGCAGAAAATAAGAGGAAAAAAGCCATCAAAACAATATTAAGTTTTTCCAAATTAGAATACAGTTGAGACTGCCATTTCTTGATCCCTTGACCTGCTAGATGTTCATCTTTCCTTTCCAGCAACCCAAGAGGGAATCATGTATCCCCAGGCCCATTCCCAGGCTGTCAGGAGGGCACAGCAGAACTTGCTGGATTGCTGGCTTCTCTGCAAGGAAACCATGGAGCTGGGTACCCTCAATGCAGGCAGCTGCTGGGACACATCTATGCTGAACCTGCAGACACCAGAGCCAGGAGCGGCCTGAATGGCTGGGAGGCACTGAGCCAGCAGACCCTAGAAACTCAAACTCCCAGAGAGCTTGCCAAGCAGCTTGGCAGTAACCAGGCAAAGGGCCAGTGCTTCAACACAAGTCATTAGTAACCTCTTCTCCATTTTGGTATCAGCTGGTCAGACTTCTCCTGAACATGCTCTTTACCATTCCTGTCATCAAGCTGCATATGTGTGGCCACTGAATTGGTCCCCCACTCCACTTTCTACCAGCCCTTAGAGATGGGTGGGTACAGCAGACAGTTATCTAGAAGTGACCCCAGCACAGTTGGCACCTCTCCTTGTGTCACACTTAGTCATATTGACACTTATTCCCCTCCCCCTCCAAAACTAGATTTAACACAGATTAAAGCACTTGTAATCCATCCTTCCTGCCCTGTGTTCTTTGCTTGAGACTGCTTTGCTGCCATCCTTAGACAACACAATTTTATTTTGGACGTTTTGTAGTAGAGAACTTTCCAGTTCTTGTGTGACCATTTACTGCTGTAAGATGTAGCTGCTTCAAGCCCACACAACATCCTTAAGGAAAATGCTCTGGTAAATCTAAACATTCTGGAATACTTTATAAAATCTATAATCCCAAGAAAGTCTTTGAAAATGTTTTAGTGAGTTGTTTTGGCTGTATGCAAACAAAGAACCGAGGATCTATCCTACAGCTTTAACTTAGGCTGATACTATATTGCAGAAAGGGGGACTTTTGCCCCAGTCAAAATTGGCCAACAACAACAAAAGACTCATATATGACCTTTACATGAACAAATCGTATGAAGAAAGAGCTATGCTAAAACACAACTTTGCATCTCCTCTAAGACACACAGACACCCACTCACTTTCAGGAGTTCTGTTTCTACCTTCTTCCTGGAAAGTCAAAAAAAGAAAAATCAACAGGAGAGCTTTTATAAATTTTTTCACAAGATACTCTGCTTGCTTGTTTGGGTTTTTTTTTTTTTTTTTTTTCTTGGGGGTTTGTTTTTTTTTGTTTTGTTTTTTTGTTGGGGGTTAGTGTTTTGGATTGTTTTCGTGTGTGTTTTATTTTATTTTATGTGTGTGTGTGTTTTGTTGTTGTGGTTTTGGTGGTTTTTTTGGGTTTGTTTTTGTTTGTTTTTTATTTTGGTTGGTTGTTTTTGTTTTATAAATCACAATGCATTTTCCTTTTTCTGGATTTCTTTAACCTTTTCCCTGCAGTGTGTCCATTTTAGCCAGCCTCCACTTTTCCCTCTAGTGCCCAACACTGCTCTCTTTGTCAGGGAAGGCACAGGGAGTTCAGGTTTTCCCTTCTCCATTTCTCTTTGGACCTGACACTACTTCTGACCCCTGTTCAGCCCTTGCTTTGAAGTGCTTTTTCTGCTCTCTGCTTTCCCACTGGATCGTGTTAACCCTCCTCCTTTCCCCACTCCATCAGTTGGCTTCAATAAGTGAGAGGAGCTCACTGGAACCTCCTCTTTTGTCTTATCAGCATGCTTTCACTTCTCATAAAATCCCAACCACCTTCCACATAAAACAGTTTGGCAAAAGATGACTGCTGCAAAGGCCTGGAAAAGCTACTAAATGCCACAGTGGGAACGCCACTGGCTGCACAAGACAAGCCAATTGAATAGGTCTTGCATTTGAACCATGCATCTTCACAGTAACATCTAAAAGTAAGAAGCCACATGCTTCCTCATTCCCAATATGACTGCATTTAAGTGTCCTTTCTGCTGTGTGCTGCAAACAATGTTACCCTTGCAGGTCTCTGCACCTTTGCTCTTGTTTCTATTACAAATTTAATAGGGAAAAAAACCCAAACAAAAAGCAACCAAACCAAGAAAAACACCAAAAAAAAAAAAAATTGCACACACAAATTTGTCTTTAGTATAAATGACTGATTTGATTTAGTGTCCTTGGTGCTACAGCTCCTAGCTGATGGATGTTCAGGTCGAATCTAGAAATGGCACCAGCACAAAGAGAATGGTTTGGCTCTCACTTATTAAAGTCTCCTGAAAGCTTTCCAGATCTATAAATATTCACATTATTCCCACAGAAGGGCAGAAAAAGAATGATTTGTATCCTTCTGGCTTGTTCTGCCAACACATTCCCATTTTTCAGTGTTTCTCTGTTGGATAAATACCATGACAAACAGAGGAAACCCCTGCAAGAGAGAATACATTTTAAAGTAAATTGCAATGACGTGTAGTTTATAAATATTTGTAATGGTACAGGGAAAATATCTCTATTCATCACATTAATGTACGCTGAATACAAAGATGACCAGTCTCCATTGATGAATTTTTTTTTTTTAATTTATGAATAGAATTTTCACTATAGGAAAACCCCCTGAAGACTTTTATATGCTATATAAACATGTGTACATAAACATATAGACAAAAATACTTTAAAATAGAAAACGTTATTTTAATTATAGCATTAAAGCTTGATTTATTTTCTATACCTCTTTCTGCCAGACTGTTAAACATCTCACTAAATCCCAGTCTATTGCCTGAGGATCAAAACCAGAGAAAATTCAAAGCTTGGTAAACGTTATAACCTCTTAACCACTCCATTAGTGAGAATTGATGATAACATTTAAATAAGAATGCACAAACATTATTTTGCTCAAAAATTACATTGCGAAGATAAACCATAAGAACTTGGGAATACCCTTGTTAATGCAGCAGGCTGAAGGACTCACACAGATCTCTCCTCCAAACTCCTAAGCATTTTTCATTATTGCTTACTAGATTATTAATTATTTTTTTAAAGGATTATCATAGTTACAAATTCCACTTGGGCTTCTTCACTCACCACTTGAGAATACTGCAGCAAATGAGCACATTTCCACACATGTACGTGATCTACATACACACGTGACTTTACAGTACTTGGGAGCAGCATGGGGATGCTGAGCCACAGCAATCAAACACAGCTCCATGGGTAAGGCTGGGTTTAAATGATGCCCTAACTAACATGTCCAGACAGGTTAATTCCTTTGTGCCACACTGATGCAGCTGCAGAGGCAGTAACAACCTTTCCCTGTTCCCACATTTTTAGCTACCTTGGACATTTCAAGAGTTCAAGGCAAGCGGTACCTCTTAGCCTACAGACATCTTTCACCTAACATGAGCACTTCTTACAGTTCCTCATTTTCTAGCTTCCATCATCATCATGCAATGAAAGCATATCTGACATAAGTAATTAAAAACCAACCCCATGAAGCTGTCTAGAACAGAAAACAGTCAAGAAAAGGCACTGGAAACAGCACATGGAGTGTACAGCCTCTTGCTTCACAGCTAGCAGTCTGCTTATGTGCAGTGATGACTTCTCACCTTCAAAAATTAAAATGATAATAATAACACACACACAGCACCCACTCAGCTGTCTTGCTGGCATACAGCTCAACCAAACAGAAAACAGGTTGGGGATATTCTACTTTGATAGATTCTGTGAAAACCAAAGATGTCCAAGGCAACTGGTGTGGCTTTTTGTACATTCCCAGCACTGCTCCTCTGCTTAAGAGCTGCAGGAGCCCCAGCTGGCCCTCAGCAGAGCCTCCTCCTTCCAGGTACCTCAAGGATTTTAGCAAGGTGAATGCTCATGGTTATAGAACTGGCTAACAGCCATCACTCATTTTACACTGACCATTAAGCAGCCTGCAGGCAATCAGCATGGTTCCAAAGCTGTTGCATATATTTACCTCACCTGGGGAAAAACAAAGTAGGGAAGGAAATGCTGGCAGAACCCACATCTTGACTCTGTATACAAATATCATCTTGCACCCTCCCATTCTGACTTCTTACTGTCATTGTATTATATCCTCGAGGTCTCAGCCTTGTGCTGAGCAGTGTGGAAGATGAATCATCCTCTCTTACATGCGGCCCACTGGGCAGAAACAGCCATGTCATTACTCGTAAGTTCAGGGTACCAGATGAAGGTGGAAAACCTGCATCCCCACAAAGACCAAAGGGAGCTGTAATGGGCTGTACTCTAAGTCCTGACACTGCAGCATGAGAGAAATGGCTTTCAAGAACAACAAAGAGTATGTACATTTTGTACTGTGTTAAAGAGGAAAAATAGCAGCAAGGACAAGAAAAGCTTGGGTTGAGAGGATGTTCCAGCAGAGGTGATTAATGGTGTTGAAAGAAACCCCAACTGTTTTTTCAAATTTCTTGCCAATTAGCCACAAAGTTCCTCCCTTCTTTTTCCTTCTGGTTTTTTTTTTTTTTTCTTTCTTTCTTTCTTTTACCTGTGTTTGATTTAGAAACAAAGTTGATTTGTGTTATGACAGCAAAAATGAAGGTTCTGTGTGCTGTATGCATGGGGATTTAAAGCATTGCCTTTGATGGCTCATTAGCTGCATGTGGCTACATGCAACACTGCTCGACTGAGATATATTGCCCAGGATTTAATTCCAGAATAATTTCAAAGGCATTAAATTGAATGCTTGCCCTTTTCACCATGGTATTTAAATGGTACTTTGTATGCCAAGCTTAAAAAAAAGAGCAGAGAAAACACAGATGCAGTACTGCTGGAGCGTGTACTGAACTTTGTTAAAATGTTAAACATTATTAGAATAATTTTTTTTAAACAAGATAGTGTTAAACTAGTTCTTACTTCAATTAACTTTCTTTGCTACAAGGGATAAAGATTTTTCTTTTTTCTTTTTTAAACTAACAAACAGCTCTAAGAACTAGTGAACAATATCTCATTTGTTCAGTAAGACTTAAAGATGAGAATGGTCTCAGGCTGGAAGAAATAGATGCACATATTACTGTGCTGAGCTAAATAAACCAGATAAAGCTTCTCCACAGTAAAGAAGAGATCAAACCCCAGAGCTGAACTGAAGGTCACAAGTCTCACAGCTCTCCCTCCAGGCACAGACCCAACCCAGCTACTCCTGCTGGAAGGCTGCTTCGGTACCCACCGGTGAAGCAGTCATGAGCTCTCAGCTTACAGCCTGGCAGGGAAATGCAGGGATGGGTGCCTGCCCCTGATGCATGAAAGCAACCCTCCAAAACAAGCTGCACTCATTTATTGCTGATCTACAAAATCCTTTAAAACAGAGCACCCTGTGTTTTCTCATTTTCCCTTCATTTGCCCCATTCCTGAAGTTTCAGGGATGCCTAGTGGTAAAACATGAGAAAGTTCATTTGATACAGTTTATAGTCAAACTTTCATTCTGAAATGAAGCAAAACCCACAGCACGATTTCTCTTGACTTATGTCAGGGACATCTCTCTGCCCGACTCCTCTTGACTGCAGTGGATCACAGTTCACTGCAGTTGGTTGTGCAGGGGCAGCTGCCCAACACTGTGCCCATCTGCCTCATCCCTTTGCCTTCCTGGCAGCCTTTAACAACATCCGTGTCACAATCTTATTGAACTAGCAACATTTGGTACAAGACTTTATAGACCATATAGCTATTTGCACCATTTTGGTTTACATGTGGTTACAAGTGGATGGAGCTGGTCATTCTTCTAGACCCTTAAGGACAGTGGGCATTAACAGAATTTGCATCTAGATTTAAAATTTAACACCATTTGGGAAGTGTGTACAATTACCTAGAACTGTGTTTCCATGCAGCGTATCTCAGGAGGCTACAGCAGTAATACACTGTAAGTCAGCTTCATCTGGAAACCACATTTTACTGCCTCAAACATAAGACTTTTAAGCAGCCGCTATCATAGAAAGATGCAAGAGGCAAGAATTTGTTTGCATTTTTGTGCCTGTTTTAGAACTCATCAACTTAAGTCCTCTAACAAGCCAGCATTAACAGGGCACTAAACTCCTTCGTGTGCCTGAAAATGCACATACGCACTCACAGAGATCCTCTCCATTTCTGCACTGCCTACCAGAGGAAGTGCAAAGGAGGAAATCTATCCAAACCATTGGCTGCATCTGGCTTTAGCGAGCAGTGGGGGATAGGGCAGGAGAGCAGAGAGGAAAGGCTGGCTTTGGCTCTTTCTGGATGACTTCTGGCATATGATATAATTACAGGTAATGCAACATTCCTATTGAAGTCACTGTACAGCAATAGTTCTCTCAGCTACTTAGTTACTAATTAGAGCTTTTTATAATTAAACCACTTTATCATGTATAAGGTTCTGAAGAGAGACCTTACATGGCACAAGAAGGTCCCAGTTGATCACAAATGTACAGAACTGAGGGTGGTCCTATAAGATGGAGCTTAGTTGGTTTTCCATGAAGAGTCAAGTTAAGCATAACATATACCCAATTTTTGTTGTATCCTAAATGCCATATCAAAGGTATTTTCCCCCCTTTCACCCCAACCATGGGATGTTTAGACAGGAACATGACATTCAGCTACATCCTGTGATACACAGTGGCCCTGCAGAGTTTTCCCAAGATCTTTTATTTTATACACTTAAGTATGGCTTCAGCTTCAAATATGTAGGGTGCAAGTCCTGCTTTTCCACAGTTTCATGACATATTGAGGAATGAAGTACTTGTGTTTGGAGCAAGTGATTTACTGACAAGGGGTTATCCAGAGGTTTAATTTGTCATGCATCTCATCCGCATGCTTTGTTTCCCTCTTTTCATTCTTTCTTTGGAGGCAGCATGCTGTACACCACCAGCAGTGAAAGGGCCTTCCTTGGCACAGCAGCAATTAATTTTTATCAGCTTCTCTCCAGTTAGATATCAATGATTCCTTAGGATCTGCAAAGCCTCTTTAAGACCCTGTCAGAAATATGGAAGCCTCCCTTTTCTTACTGCTCAGTTAAACATAGCCTCTGCATTCAGATTGCCCGGACTGATTTGTGCATCAATCTCTTTCCTTCTCTGATAAAATATTGGGTGTCAAAGAGTTTTAATCCAATGATCTGCCAGCCACATTCCCATTCATCTGCTAAGACAGATGCAACCCCCAACAATCAGGCTTAAAGTGATCCATTAATGCCTTGATTTTTGGAAGCTGGATTATTCCAGTGTCTAAAGACCATGTCCTGCCCAGTACCTCACAGCAGGTGCCAGAGCTGGGAGTGGAAGAAGAGACGTCCAGTAGATATCAAGCTGAAGAGAGACCTCCAAAGGGATATGTTTTCACAGCAAACCAATCAACTTTAAAGCACTTTGTCTAAACCTGCATTATTTTAGGGCTGTGCAAATACCCGACTGCCAGGAGATGTATTTTATCATAGCAACATCCAGAACCACAGTCAGTTCTGACATTTCCATATTTACACTCACTCCTGTAGCTTGAAGACTTACATCATGACATCTCCATCCATGGTGAAAACCATCACACATCCTCTGCCTTGGTACACGTAGCTTACACCTACTCTCACAAATACTGGTCAGACAGGGGTGGTTTTAAAGAGCTGAACTTCCCAAAAGCAAGTGTTTTGTTCAAGGATACTACTGGATCACAACCTGCAAATGACCAGCAGCTCCAGTTAGTGCTCTTAACAGTTACTGCTGATTATGCAGAGCCTCCTGTCTCCCACCACAGCTACTTTGTATTTCATGTAAATCATTGAAAGATTGGAAGTTCGCAAAAACAACCACAAGCAGAAAGGACTACTTATTTTACAAGGATATACTAGCAGTTAGGACAAACTACCACATTAGAAACACGCACTTGCATGCAATAATGTAAACCACAAAAGAGATTAATTAGTGATGCAAACCTAAAATATATTAAAGTACAGTACACCAGGCATAGTTTCCTTCACAACCTCCTTGATTTTAATCTGACTCAGTCTACAGAAGTATTTTTCTTTGGGCTTATGGTTTCCCCTTTTGTGTTCTCCTCCAAAATATACTTTCACAGAACAGCCCAAGAAGCACTGTCTATACCAGCAAGGACTGGGCTCTTTATGACAACATTTATCTAAAAAGGGAAAATAGCTGTATACTTATTGATTTTGAGATTGGCTTTCAAAACAGAGAGGGGATTAGTACTCAGCTCATCCTAACACCTGAACCCATGTAGCTTCTTCAATTAACCTGCAGAAGTAATTTAATGATGTGTTCAATGAATCCCAAAAGTAAACGGTGGGCACTTGCAATGTGCTCAAACAAGATTATGGCAACAGAACACCTGCAGGCAGATGCCAGTGGCCAAACCCAAGAGAAAACATCTACCAAGCCCTGAATCCTTTGAGAATTTGCCTGTTATGGTTATGATAATAACACAGTAATACCTCAAAGTCCCATGTGAGATGCAAAGCTGACATGCTAAATACCATAAAGATGCAGAAAACCCAAGACTGTCTGGATGTCGAAGTGCTTACTGCTCTCCAGAGAGAGGGGAAAAATTGGAAGACACCACAGGGGAACTGATGGTTGGGGAGGTAAAGGACCAAACCTGCTCTGTGGCCTTTAGCCAGGCCTTTGCTCTCAACTTAGCTCAAGCTGGAGCAAGGTCCAAGGTGAAATAGGGAATCTGAACCTGAGGGAGAAATAAAAGTTGCTCTCGGAGCTGCAGTCTGCAAATCTGGAGATGTGCCACATCTCTCAGATGTGGGTCATGACTGCCTTCACAAGCTGCTATCAGTGGGTGCTCTTTTGGCCCGTATCAATTACCTTGGGATGCCCTCTGTTGCCTTGTATGCCCATAGGCTGTTGTACAGATAACAAGGCAGTGAAATTGTTTCCACACTTTTTATTGGAGAGACTTTCTCTGCATTCATCTGCACTTTATAACCTATGGCGCTCTGCCACAGATTTGTGATAAGCGTAGAAGCCACTCTTCCTTACCCTTTAGCTTCTTTAATGTGAAATAGGGATACAACAGTCCAGTTCCAAATCCAGCCAGAACATTTTTCTTTCAAAGGCAGTAAAGCAATTTTAAGATATTTCCTTGGGGCAGTGGATATATGAAATACAACAGTCTCCAACTTTAAAGTAGACTTTGTTTTATTTTAATTTTTTTTTTTTTTTTTACTGTGAGTGGTATGACATATACCAGCCACCATTATAGACTAATAAAAGGGAAACTCAATTTTCTGTCACAATGAGGATGAGCAATATAATTTTAAACATGGACAACACCCATCCAATTCTATAAAACCTGAGCACATTCATAAAGCTCCCTTTAAAAGAACACAGACCCTCATAGAGAGCATTCTATAGGGGTATAAATTATCAGGTTTTACTGTAGAAGTGATATGCTGCACATCATGACACGCTCTTTAATGCTGCCTGAACTACCCCTCTTAAAAGGTTAGAGATTGCTCTTCAGTACCATCGAGTTGTTTGGCAATAGCAACCTGCCTAGCAACACAAAATCTTCAGAGCAGAACACAACACACCAAGAGAATACGAATAGTTAATTAAAGCAAATATTACTCCATATAATGCAGAAGCCTGTAGGGCTCAGCCAAAATCATATACCTTTCTGAAAAGGGAGACAATGTCTGCCCTGCAGTGTCAGTAGACAAGGCAGAGATGGAGATGGGGTCATAACATCATTTATAGGCAGAGGCAATACGGCAATGGCTTGCAAATGCCGTGAGTACCATGCTTCTTTTTTGAGATTTGTTTCTTGAGTGTGAATGGGTGCAAGCCTTAGTAGCAAATTAGGTAGAAAAGGAGACATGGGGAAAGGATGGGCAGTGAGATAGTGAGACGGAACAGAGGCATGGGAGCGTCATACCCACAAGCAGAAACAAGCTAAATATGCTTGGTGCTTGCTTGCAGTGAGAAATAACTGCACCACACAAAATCTGCCACAAGCTAGCCTGGCACCAAATAGAAAGGGAGGGGCTGCAAAACAGGAAAGGGATCACTAGTGGTTGGTACAGCTATAGGAGGGTGATGGGAACCCAACTTTGGGTGGCAAAACAGCAAACCAACTTTCTGAAGAAGCTTTGAAGTGGCATAAAACCACAGCAAATATTGAGGAAGTATTGGAATCCTTTGCCTTAGAAGAGAAGGAAAGAGGGGTGGCTGCATGGCCATATGCAAGGCCCTGACATTTTGTAGCAGGTAGGGAAGATACAGACGGACCTGGGGAGCACCCCAACAGTTACAGTGGGGCACAGATGCATGTCAGATACTCATTCTGAAGCACTCAGTAGTAGGAGCAGAAGCTCCTGAGCCCCATTGAAAGGGCTGTCCTAACTGTACCTACATATAAGACCAATTTTATTGCTGGCATACTTGAAGAAAGAGCCAAAATGCTTTCAAAGCACTGGTAAGAGAGGTTTCTGTGAGGCATACCAAGGAGGCAAAACACCCCACACATATTTTACTTGTGCCTGGAAATGTGAAAACACTGTCCAAAACAGGGAAGAAAGGCCTCTGGGAGAATTTGAATTAGAATCCAAGGATCTGATTAAGGAAAACACTTTAACATGCTTAAAAAGCTTTGTTGCATTAAGGCCCAAATCAAGCAAGGTACAGATGTAAGGTAATTAGAGAAAGAGGATTAAAGGGTCAGATTCTTTCATCGTTTTGGAAAAAGGATGCACAGGGCTTACCATTTTACAGGGCATGCAGAAGATAGAGACCAATAGCCTGGGCAACCCATGGATTTATTTCTCCAGTTTTCTTCTTCCCCACTGTGTGGGGCTCTCAGGTTCTCTCATGCCAGATGCTCAGAGGTCCACACCAGATTATGATACACATTTGCCTCACAGCGACAGCAGCATTTACTTCAGTGTAAATATTCGAGTATTGTGCCATGGTTATACTGCAACAATCAGAAAATAAAAGCACTCTTTTTTTTTTTTTTTTACCCACAGGCCACTGCAGTTGGAATTAAAGGAAGTAAAACTGCAAACAACAGAAAAGTGACTTCACTTAACAAAAGCAATACCACAACTTAGCGCAGTCCATTCTCAAACTTGTGGTCTTTCCAATAGGCAACGCAATGGCTCCCTTCTGGTGGCAACAAGAATCGTATAAGAAAGAAATTCGTACTTCAGCCATTTTCTATCTGTTTTTAGATTAAAAAAAAATATATTTTGAGGATGGACTGTATCAATCAAATGCCTTTCTAACAGTCTATAAGGCATACACACTGTTGCCCTCCAACACCTATCAGTGCAGTCCTTGCTGAGAACAGGCAGTGCAGGCTGTCTGCTCTGCATCTGCAACATCCTCTGGCCCCAGTAGTGTGCTATGGGAACAGAAAGAAGCAGAGGGGCAGCAGGGCACAGGCAAAGCTTCATGCAGTAGCATGATGAGAGTTATAGTACTGTCTGTAGTGAGCATTTTTCTGCATTAAAGAACAGGATATTAACAGTACTTAAAGGACTCAAACAAAGGGTCAACCTGGTTCTCAGAGCAGCAAAAGACAGGGACAGGCATCACTGCGCAGGTTTTCAGGCAAGCCTTGGTCTGACACAGGCAGCACTTTGCATTTTTCTGTGCTGACATGACTGAAATGTTGCTATCTGCATAGCATTCATACTTTGACTCAGATGCAATTCTCGCAATAATGGAGAAAGACTGTTCTGCTTCATTGACAGGATGCTGATTCATTTGAAATGGCAAATGATGGACTAGAGAATAATGAAATCTGGGAAGAACTGAAATTCTTATCTTCCATGGATCAAGCAATCAAGAGCCATAACTCCCTAATTCTACTCCTACCTGCTCTTTTCCTTTAATGTCATCTTTTCTTGTCAGGGAAGATAAAACAGATGTGAATTCAGGGATTTATGTTGTCACTATTGAAATGTTCATGTTCACTTATTTTAAATCTCTAAGCGTTGAATTCACAGCAATAGGCCTGGTATTGGATAAAACTAAAAGCTAATGATGGAAAAAATATTCAAGAACACATGCAAGAGGGTAGCACTCGCATCAGAAACAGATTTACAAGGGGAAGGCTTAATCAGAGAAGCAGAGTAGGACACTACATGCGTATGCAGAAATCATACCTCCAAATATGCAAGGGTGAAGCAAGGTTGTGGTTTGCTGAACCCAGCTCCCCTTGGTACTGCTGCGTGCCACACATGTGAGGTGGCAGGAAGATGTTAAAGTTGCCCAACTTAAGGACTCCCTTGGAAATAATATGTCATTACTGAGATAGATTATGGTTTCAAGTCCAGCTCTGTCAGTACCAAAGGGATGCCAGCATCCAAGTAACTCAAAACAAGATACAGATACTAAAGAGTTTCACATACAGGATGCAGCAAGAGGTCAGAAGCAGTAGCAATTACTGGTAAAAGATTGTAGTGAGATTAAAATAAGGAAAAGCTCTTTTTTTTATAGGTATCTGTGAATCATTAGAAAAGGAAAGTAAAATACCAGACAAAATTTGCTGATGCTTTAAAAATTGAAGGTTAAACCTTTATCTGTTGCTGTGACAGTAGAGTACCATAAAGAAAAATCCTGTTGAGGGTTCAAAAAAGCCTTCTAAGGAAAATAAAAAATAAAACCAGAAGCCTGATGTAAAGTATTTGCAAGCAAACAAAAAAAAAAGAGATGCAAACCTCCAAAGCTGGAAACAACGTAGGCACCTAGGAATCCCCTCCTAGTTACAGCTTTCATGAAGTCCTTACAATTTCCCACTGTATGTATGAATGCAAATAGTTCCAGAGGGTGCATTAACAAAGGCCATCATACCAACCCAGTTGATGCTGTTGCCTTCCACAGCATGGATGACGTCTCTGTGCCATTCCGACTGCCTTCCTTAGGAAGGCTGTTATTGTATGAAAACAAGAATTCTCAGCATGTGCTTCGCAAGCCAGCATCGAGGAGCTGTGTCTTTCCTTTCCTGCTTAGGACAAAGTACTCTTGGTAAAGCACAGCTGAAATGGGAGGAAGTTTCAATCAAAGCATGGGAAAGAACAGCTTTGGTGTGCAAGAGGTTGGGATGCATTGAATAGAAAGGCAGGCGGAATAATGAACAACTAAACCAGCAGAAGCAAGGGGATGAATTCAGCTCCTGCAGACAGTGTTTAATCAGCAAGATAAAATAAACCCCAGTCATTTTGCCCTAACTTATTCCGTCTCTGACCAGACAACTATAAATCTAAAGCCCTGGCCAACATGCAATAAGCTGGTGTTTCCTAGTTTATTGACCCTCTCACTAAGAAAAAAGAGAACACCAGGAGAGACCCAAGCACTCAAGCAAAACTCCTCATGATAATGAATACAGTGTTCAGAACTGAGGGTAAGTTGCCAAGGAAGGTTATCAAAGCCAATGGATAAAGACAATTTTAAAGACACATCTGGACACTGTTATGACAAGAGCAGTTTGCAGCACATAGGGATAAAGTTTTAATGAAATATTCTTAACAAGAGAAACTTTCTATGCCTATGAACTTCTTATGAGGTGCCTCTAAAATTCTGCAGCACAAACACATCTCTTTTCCACATCTTTGCACAAGTAGCCACAGCTTAAGATTTTGGACATGGTGGAGATGGCCTCGAATCTATCAGGCAGCCTGAGTCTCCCCCTGCACTTTTTTCTTTTTCTTAAATGAGCACTCGGGAAATCATTGTTGTTGGCTGAATACCATTATAAATCATGTATTACTATTTTTCACAGAGAACCGCTATTAATCAAACCCCTCTTTCAGAGGCAAAGAGCAAAGCAGCACTGCAAACCATTTTAAAAGACCATTGATCCCAATATACCTACAAACTTCAGAAGAAAATTTACATTCACCAAGAACATTTTTCACTCAGAGAAGTAAGAAATCCATATGCCCTTTCTGTGGGTGTCCTAGGGACTGGGACGTGAAAGTACAGCAGCCAGATTGTTCACAGGGGAAAATTCTAGAGGGCATTTCTCATTAAAGAGACATTCCCGTAAATAAAGAAGACTACTGTATATCATCTCCCACCCAAGGCAGGCCCTTTAATGCAAGCCCAAGTGGCAGGACTGCTCAGGCTCAGAATGTGAGTTAAGTCCTGGGAAGGGATCTGGAAAATGCCACTGCTGACAGTGGAGGGGAGTGAGGGGAGACAGAGGAAGCTGATTTTAAATCACAGAAGCAACAGACTACATGTAGACTACATCATGCTGTGACAGAAGAAAACAAGGGGCACTGATGTTCAGTCTTCATCAGTGTTAAATACTGGTTTAGTCTCAAACACGTGCCTGCCCTGAACAGAGCTTAGCACAACTTCTACCATCAGCTGCACACGCAAGAGTTTGGAGTTAGCTACAGGGTCCTACTTATTGCACATTTATTGAAGGTAACAATCGTTTCCCTCCACTTCAGGGCACCATTCCCCTTCCACAGACAGAGATCTTCTAGCTGGAAGGTGACCTCAGTAGGCTCAGCTGGAGTTAGCTGGTCTTAAAAGGAGAACATTATCTTATTAAAAATCACCAGAAGTTTATCCCTATGGCTTTCAATAATCAGTCCAGAAGACACTTTAGGCCCTAATGCTACCCTTCTTAATCCTGTTGAGCAGCATTCTTCCTTTGCAATTGAAATCCTTCTTCCACACATGAACAGCAGAGCCAGAGATGAGTGCCCATATTTTCAGCCACCTAAATGCAAGATATTTAGTGTAAAATGGCAATCTGTACCCCTGCTCCTTTCAGGCACTGCAGGGAGAGAAATCTGACATAAATGGGTTTAAGACAGACAATAAATCCCAGTATGGAAACACCTCTTTCTTGTCATTGCTTACAGAAGATGTTAGCAGCTTATCCTTGCAGTACTGAAACACGTAGTAAAACACCCAAAATCTATTTTCACATCTACTAAAGTTCAGCACACATACAGTTGTTTCGTTAAACTGAAGCCCTAAAAACAAAAATGTAAATCACATCACTAGCACAACCCCTCAAAGGCTAACTGACTCCAGTTTATTCCAGAAGAACAGTTTGTACAAATCTGATAATTTATAAGTTTCACAGCAAAGCCCTGAGTCATCTGTAAAAAAAAAAAAAGGAAATTCAGACCAATGTCATCAAGAAAGTTGCAAAATTTTTTGAATGAGGAGAACAACATCACAGCACTTACAAACCAGGCTCTTTTTCATCAGTTCCCATAAGGTGATCAGTAGAATCGGTTTGACCTCAAAAACTGAAGTTTGCAATGCAGATGTAGGTTAATTTAAAACAAACAAACAAAACCACCAAAAAAACCCACCACAAAACAAACCAAACTGATCCAAAGAAGCACTGAGAACAGACATCCACAAAGCATTAGCAACGGTATGAAAACCACACACTGCCAACCAAAAATATAATGTACAGTTGACAACAGCAATGCACACAAAAAGAGAAAGCCTGAAGAATCCTGATGCTACATTTCAAGCTGAGACTGCTCCATGCACATCAGGAGGTCTGTACAGAGAAAGATGATCATTTTAAAGCAAGGCACTCCAGTTTCCCAATATTTCCTCTAGCAACTCCAAAGACAATGTTACTTAACTCTACATTATTTTGTTCACACACAGGAGCCTAGAAAATACTATTCTAATAAGAGTCTGCAGCTGGGGCAGGAAGGGAAGAAATTTCACTCCAGGATGTTCCAGCTGACCAAAGATTTTCTACCTTCGATTTGCACATGACAACTGCTTAAGTTATAAAAGGCGGAGGGGGCGGAGAATTTGAGTAGTATCAGAGGTTTCAGATTTGGAATTTAAATACATGGTTACTGGTGGGTGTTAAGTGGAGATTTACATAACTGAAATTGGGCATTTCTCCAAAACATTTGCTTTTCTGAGAACACAGGTTACTAGAACAGCCAGTGGTGTGCCCCTACAGCAATTAAGGCATTCCTACAGAGCAGGGAGTTAGGCTCAGCCTAGCTTCTGCCTGGCCAGTGTAGGTTCAAAGAAAAAGCATGAAGCCATGCCCTACAAACCTTATTCTAAGTAAGTTGCTGGGCTTTGCCTCCCTGCTCAGCTCCAGACCGTCTCAACTACATTGCCTTCAGCATCTGAACCAGAAACCTTTTTTCAACTGCTTTCCATTTATATGGCCATACTTACGTAATTCCTCTAAAATTAAACATGCACTATTTATTTTCTGCACTACCTACAGCCCATAACCTCAAATATTAAGGCATCAAAACTCATTCAGACTCAGTTCTTCCCCAGTTTGTGGGTTCCCAGATGTCAGCACTGCCCCTTTC
This sequence comes from Ceryle rudis, assembly GCA_033439905.1. Classification (NCBI taxonomy): domain Eukaryota; kingdom Metazoa; phylum Chordata; class Aves; order Coraciiformes; family Cerylidae; genus Ceryle; species Ceryle rudis. The sequence goes on from JAAGNO010002465.1 coordinate 50,389, forward strand.
CAAGGCATGTGTCCCCATCACATGCCATCAGCCCAGTCAGGTTGGGGACATCCACACTGTTCTATGGGACAAATCTGGACATTTGCTTCTGCTTAATACTCTGTGTAAGTCAACATTTCTATTGACTCACAGTTGGTTTTGTTCCCTTTATAGTCAGGAATCAGAGTCTTTATATACAGTTTCTATGTAGTATTTATAACTATTTATACATATTTTTATATATTAGAATTCCTGTGGATGTGTTTGTGGTAAATATATATACTTGTAGATACTCATCTGTTAAGGTGACATTACACCAGAGTAACCCCAGCCTGCTCATGACCTAACAACCCTTCCACAGCGAGAAGTAAGGTCTTTAATGAATGAAAAAGGCACTAAGAATGGGCAGGCATTGAGTACATAACACAACAATTTCTAGTAGAACTAGTTCTCTTACAAAGGTAGCAGATGCATATCTGACAGCAAGTAAATCATATTCTCAAAACCGCTAAATAACTGAACTACCCCTACCCCCCTCTTAAGTGTGTGATTATCAACTTTTATAGCTCTTAGCACCCACCCAGTTAAACTAAAACATAAGCACACATGACTGTTACAGAACAATATAACCAGCATGGGTTGGGTACAATTACAGGGCATTTCCTAAGCACAGTTCAGCTCGGGATAGAGTGTTCAACCCATCCCTACATCATGCTTAAGCATTTTGAGACAGACAAGGGAAAATTTCATCTCAGAAGAGCAGTAACTCTCTTCAGTCTTAATAGCAGGTTACACAGAGATAATCACATACTGGAGATATCCCACATTGAGTTAGTACAATATCACAGCAAGGACCCCAGCTCCATCCCAGCTGTGAAGATTTTAGACTTGTATACTCTTAGATGGTTCGCAAATACCTATCCTGTTTGTTTTATTTGTTGGGGTTTTTTTTAGATCAGTGGAAGGGCTTAGACTTAGTCTCAGTTGCTTTTCCTACCCTGCCATAGAACATTGCCTGTGTTTCATGCCCTTAGTGTGTTAGCACAAAGCCATTCGGATACCCTTTTGTTCAGCAGATAGAACAAGTTTTCTATCAAACTTCAGTGATTATTACCATGTCTTCCACAGATATCACATCACCTGCATTCCCCAGGGAACAGAGGCCATATTAGGTACCTAATCCACACTTGCAGAAAGCAGCATTGCGGATACCTTTCACTCATTGCAATAATTCAGCAGGTAGCAACTAATTTAATACATCGCATAGGGCCTGCTTAGAAACAGTTCTCCAGTTCCACCTCTTCCACTGCTAGGAGCACCCCACAGAAATGGAAGTCCTACTCCTGAAAGAGCTGGAACAGGAGGCAAGGGTCAATAAACTTCAGCCAAGGATTCCATATAAGGTAATAGGCACAAAAAAACTATAGCTTTGGCTTTACTACAAGAACATTCAGTAGAAAAAGTGTGATAGATTCTAATCACAGCAGAGGAGATTTATTTCTGTGGGATCCCGAGAACTGTAGTATGAACAAAGCATATCAGCTTGGCCGAATTGTTAGAAAGAGCATCCACAACAAAACAATTGAGATTTTACTTCAGAACTGCATCTTTGAAGCAAATATAGCAAAAAATGGACACTTTTTGAGAACCAGATGACTGAGAAATAAAATATTTGCATTTGAAACTTTGGGTGCAATATTGCAACAGAAATAAAAATATTTAATTTTTATATTACAGGCATCATTATTCTGGGGATGAAAGAGAGAAAAAAGCTAATTTTCAAAGAACACCACAGCTGATGACTGAAGCCTCCTTTGCAAAGAGTCATAAAACTCCAGCATGCACTTGGCCACAAGTGCCCAGCCATGCTCATTTCTATTTGTCAAATATAGCCTGGATTTAACTGTGGTTCTCAAGTTTCTGCCAAGGTTTATACAAAACCTGAACCTCAAATGTAATGAAAGAAGGTTGAAAGAAGAGATCTGGCAACAACCTTTCAGGTTTTATTCAGCTAGGGCTTTAATTACAGAGGAAAGTGGAATTGGACATCTGTCAGCACTTTAACATAGTGTCTTCAAGTGTGACCACACTGTTTTAACTCCTTCGAATCAAATTGAAATGTTTATTTTCCAATATCATTCAAAGATTTAAATAGAATATTTTTTTTTTTTCTGGGCATAGATATCAAGGTACAGATTATTCAGAAATAAAGTGTAATCCAAAACAACTCAAGATCAGTCCTTTAGATCAATTCCTCAAGATCAATTCCTTTAACAGCTCTTCTCTCCTCCTCCCTTCTGTCCCCATATATCTTTTCCAGGTCCCACTATTTCAAAACTTAAGCACACTGAAGTTAGCATCTTACAGATACTTGAAACAAACACAGTAGAACTTTTCTATTTAAGCTGGTACAACTGGCTTCATGCTGCACACACTAAACTGCCTTGTACAAGACAAGCTCTTAAACTATCCAGAGGCCCAATGACTCTATGGATGTTAGGAGAAAGCCTTCACTTTCTGAATGCAGGAGAAAATTATACACGCATGGAAGACTAGCAGGGGTGAGAATGGAGCCTGTAGCTAATACCATTGTTTTTCCCACACTCAAACACAAAAATTTAGCTACTATATCCTGGAAAACAAGCAACTACAACTTTCAGTAAATGTGTTGCTTAGAGAAGAGTTTGGGTGAGCTGCAGAACTCTTCCTCTTGGATAGATGTTTCACATCACAATGGTGGCATCTTGAGCCACCTCACCAGTGCCTGCTCTTAGTGTCTTGACTGTGACTTAAGTGGTTGTCTAATGAATCCAGTCTAGGCTTTTCTCCTAATTTACATGCCTTCCTGAAGACATTTTCATGTACCTTTGGTGTCCATCCTCCAACCTAGGAGGTTAGATCAGCAATGCCACAGAGCACTTGCTTTTCTTCACAGTGCTGAATTCCTTCACACCCCACAGTTATGCTGTTGCCTGGTCCCCTGCTTTCCCAGCATATAGAAGCCATGATAATGGAAAATGAGGGAGAAAGACCCTGTTTTCACCACCTGGCAAACTCAAATGATACTGTTACCATAGTTATTTCTCACCATATTTTTCTGTATGAAATATGTTGTGTTTTCTCTCCTTGACAACTCAAGGGGACACTCCTGCCAGTAATGTTCCCTCCAACATTCAATTGTCAAAGTCGGTTACACAAAACCTCACCTGTTTTTTCTTTGTGAAACTAGATTAGATCAACAAACCCAAGGGATGCTGCAGCTCCTTATTCATCGAGCATTCGGGACACGATTATAAACCAGCAAGGAAAATTGGACATATATTCATAGCATTGCACTATTGGTTCAGGCTCTGAACTAAACCTTCAAATGAGACAAACTGACACACAAAACAATTAGACCCATTGTTTTCTTGTCATTCTGTGTTAATTTTTCCAAACTATCATCATTTTGCTCATTAAAAATGCTGAAATGTAAGCAACAACTGCATGAAGAGCTTGTTCAGCTGTCAGACATGGGTGTCAGCCTAGGACACGTGATTGCAGAGAAGTAGATTAGGAGCATGGGTACTTTGTGTTTAATGGTAAGATGAAACTACCCTAAGGGTCTCTCCATCCCAAACTCCAGACAACAACTACATCCTCCAACTAGAACTCATCAACACAAGGGCCGATGCTTTGAAGAGTAAGAAAGTACACTATTAAAGAATCGACAGTGTATTATTATCAAATATTAGAGCAATTGAATACAACGTTTTCATTTTTATGCTGTCATTTCTAGCCATGACTATGTTTCCTGCCATATGCCTCACTAAGCAGATTGTATTTGTAGTCTGGTCAGGTTGGTGTTCTGGAGCCATGCAGACTGATCTCCAAGTGCTGTTCTGGGGAATGTGCAAAGTTCTGTGACTGATGACACTCCAGTACAGTTCACTGTCTGAAAAGTCCTATCTGGTGCGTGTGTTTCAAATATACAACATATGAACAGCTGTGCCAGACACCTGTATTTTGTAGAACCTTTTTTCTTTAATTAAGTTTACAGACTATCACTAAGTGATCCTTACAACATGTGCCAGGGAAGAAAGTGACTCTTGGAGACAATAACTTGATGGAAAAAAGTCAAAATATTCATTCAAAGCAAAAAGAAAATAAAGTGTCCAACCTGGGACTGAAAACCCTGAGGCTCCTGCCCTCTAATGGATGATATGCATCAGTATATGATTTACTGGAAATATTTCATAATATTCTAGAACATCATGTTACTTTGAGATGTATGCATTTCATTACTCACCAAGTTGTGCTTCAGTCTACAACAAATAGTTTTAGTTCCCACTGCACAAAGTCTATAAATAGATGAGCTGTTAACCAGAAAAAGCTAGCATTTTCTGCATGCTTACTTCTTTCCAAAAACAAACAAAAAACCCCCCAAAAAACCCAAACCACCAAACCAAACCAAAAAACCCAACACCAATATCCCCCAGCCTGATCTCTACTGTAGCCATCAAACCCGCAAACTAAACTGACTGTGGCATCTCATTGCACTGATCACTATTTTATTTTTGATGTACCCATATGTTGCACTTGAAGCATTTTTTCAAGCAGCTCAAGATACTACCATCTACATTAAAAGTAATCACAGGCAGTATTTTACACTGATTGATGAAAGAACAAGATCATTTTGTGTTCCTCACTTAAGCATCTAAAAGTCTCCAATAACATATCTTGCACCATGAAATGCACTTGGAATCTCCACCTTATCTGTACAAACCACCAGGAAAACATTAACTTGTCTACTCAGAGGATGGGAAAAACACCCAGAGCATAACCAGCAGAATTGAGAGACTGGCAGTGCAGATGTTTTTCAACATTGTTAGTACAGCCAATGGGCTGCAGATTTCCTAGCTCTCCTGGTTCTTCAGCTGCTTTCAGCAGCTTCACATTCACATTCCATTAATGAGGAACAGTTAATTCTGTCAACTGCGTTGCTTTGAAAATCACTGCAAACAAAAAAACAGTTTCTAACTGAATGCCTTTCCCTGGGCGAATATAGTAACTTTTCTCAGCGACAGAAATTCTGCAGTGAGTAGTGACAAGACTGGCTTTGCTGAAACCTTCTACAAACCCACACAGCAAAGCCAAAGCCTCATGTTAGTAACAGGCACATCTTTGCTGAAATCACTAGAGTTGAACGGGAGGAAATAATACATCGGAATTTGATTAGACACATATTTTCTTTTCACTTGGACAAACCCTGCTTAAATTTCTATCAGGACAACCCATCAACACCACCACCACAAGTGTATGACTCTACTGGCATACATACTAAGATTCACTCTTAAAGTTATCTCTAACTGAATAGGACTATTAGCACAAAATAAGACTAGAAGCACAAAAATAACGTACATAAGATCTACAGTGTATGTAACCATTACATCCTGATTTGTTTTCTGAGCACACACATATTCTCTACAAGATAATCCAGTCCTGCAGTTTAATTCTTTTGAAAACACATGCAAGGCACATTTAGGAGGGCTTCAAGTCCCTGTGCATTAATAAGGATCATATCACTTTCTCAACCAGACTATAGCATGCACACATGCTACTAGAATTTTACCATTAAATTACTTGCATCATGTCTAATAGCTCCACCTAAAATCCCTTGCTAGAGGCTACAAAAAACCCTCCGTAGTACTCACAGGCCAAGAAGTACTCCAGGTTCATAGTTATTCTGCTGCAGCAATGTCAGAGCCATTGACTACAGTGCACCACACTCTCCTGGAATGGATCCTGACTAGGAAAGTCAAGCCCTTGTCACCAATACTGTTGGCTTTACTTCATTACTCTGAAACCCAGATTCTCTGGCAGCAAGCAATCCTTATCTGTGTGGACTGTTAAGGGTAAAGAGCCATTCCCTTCTTGCACATAGCTGGATTTCTGTCTAGAAGTGTAAACCAACTTCAGGGACCCAGTAAGAGCTTGTAGGAGGACCCAGAGTCTCTTAGACATCACTAGAGTGACAGCAGATTTTCCCCTTCCCCAGTGGCTGGCTGTTCTGCATCTACTCCTATTGCAAAAACTGGAAAGGAGAAGACTGGACCACACCCCAGTTTTGGACCCCTCAGTGTGGCAAATATGAATTCTATGGCTTATTTTGAACCAAAGGACTCCTCTAATTCTTCAGTCTCAATAACACAGAGGCACAGATATTTTTATTTTAAGAAGCAAGGTCTTCTAAAGCTCATGCTTAAATACAGAAGGATCAGAACAAATATACCAACACATTATGGTATTTAAACATTGAATTCCTAGATCATATCCTGTTAAGCACAACCCTAGGTAGAGTTACATAAATTGCATTTACCAAATTAACACCGTATAAGTTAAAGTAGCCACTGCAATTTGTCAGTCCTAAAGCAGTGTGGTAAATATAACTGTTGCATCAGCAAATGTGAGGTAGCAAAAAACCTCAGTCTGATTAGGAAGACTTTTTTTTTTTTCCTCTCTCTCTCACTGTAAAAGCATTATTCAGGATATCTGCCCTGCCTTGAAGAACAGCTCTTAATCCATCTAAGACTAATGTTAGAAAGATAGAGGATAAGTCACAATGAGATGCACTTGTCTCATGGCTTAGCCAGGGCCCTTCTAAGAAGGCAAGGAGATTACCAGAACAAGCATCCTGAATGATTTTGCCCTGAAGTTCCCCCAGGCCCTCTTCTCCCAATAGATAATAGATGAATAGGAAAGTGTTAGCCTGGGTTATACATTGTATAATGTGCTTCCTGCTTCCACACAACCTTAGCTGGTAACTTTAAGAGTGAGGACATAGGACCCTGGAAAGGAGACCCTGACTTACAGGTCCATCTTCTAACATCATCTGCCCTTTGCGAGACTTCCAGCCAATTTAATTGGAACCCCCAATGCAAATTTCAGGAGGGAGTCCACAAACCAAAAAGAAGGGAAAGAAATGATGGCAATTTTACAGTCAAGGCCACTCCTAAAAAATGCCCACAAAAATAAAAGTCATAATAGAAAAAAGTTTGGGTCAATGAGCCTTTGTTGCAAGTAATCTGTGCTCCAGCATGTCTTGTAATATTGTTTAGATTCCCAGACATGCCTCTAACTAGAACCAGCCACGAACCATCCTCCCTGAAGTCATGACATATCTCCTGATGTTCCAGAGATACCAGAGGAGACCAAAGATGGGAAAGTAGAATTAATACCAAAGTCCATCCCCCTAGGTCATTTTTTTCCCCCCACAAGAATGTTAAATACACAAAATGAGAAACTCTTCAAGAAAATTACTCTGTCTCTCTATGTTTCATGCAAAAACATGAACTGATTTTTTTCTGAGAGACATAGAGTCACATGCCTATAACTTAGATTGATCTAAACTATACCCATAAAAGCAGCATGGCTGTTTAGCACCAAGAATCATGTTTCAGTCCTGGGATGTTTTCTTCCATGGACAATTATACCTTCTTGTATTTTGAGAAGTAAATATAGAATTATGGTGATTTGGGGAAATACATTTAGAAAATATTTCTCAGAACATCTTAGTAACAATACAGGAGCTGAAAAGGTGACCATTTGCAACAGCTCAGAAAATAAACTTTGGCATGTGGTTGGTAGAATCCACAGCAGAGAAACAGCACCGAAGGTGTGGTGTTAATTAAAAAAGTAAGCAGAGCCCAGCATGGACCAAGGCTACCTACTCCTCTGAGGGAAGTAGTTGAAGATAACAGACTTCAAGGCAAAAAAGTATCCACTGTAACCGAGTCAGAACTGACAACTCTCTGCTTTTGTCAATCCTCATCTCTTTCACAAAGATGATGCTTTGACAGAAGGTAGTCATTTCTGGCATCAGCTATGAATGAACTAGCTCATTATCAGCAATTTTACAACTTCCTGTGCTTAAGAACAAAGTGTCCCAAAAAAAGAATTGCTGCACTTGTACTCTCTCCTCAAAACTGTCACACAGGCTTATCGAACACAATGAAAACAGATGTTAAACAGCTTTCTTTTTGGACGAACTATTCAGGAGACAGTACAGGTGAGAAGAACAACAGCAGAGGTGAAAACAGCCACCAGTCCAAGAAGGGGAACCATTGTCAGCAGAGCCAGAGGGGCCTGCTGTTAGACAAGTCCCCCAGCAACTGAACTCTGGGGGCTTCAACACATGTAGGAAATTGCTAACAGTAGATATATCACCACTTCTTAGCCTGGGCACCATTACTTCCTGGAAGCCACTACGTTAATCTTATGTAAAGCAAAACATCCAAGTGGAATCTCAGTCTGGTCTTTGGAGCAGAGCATGTGTATAGAATATCCAGCTATTCAGTCACCTGTGAATGCAGAAAAGCCTTCACATGCAAAACACCTGCTCTTCTAGGAACTGCAACAGATCTCCCAACCAAGGCAGATGTTTCTGCCTTGAAGGCAATAATCCCACCTCCCCTACAGCCTAAAACAGCTTCATCTTTGTCTTGGTATACATTTCCCTTGAAGTTCACATCAGGAAGATTCCCTGAGCTGGAGTCAGTGCAAAGGTACAGTTAATAAGCTTCTCTTTATGGCTCTCACTATTGGTTCAAGGTATAAGCTATCTTTATAAGATGTCCATCTTAATATTGAGAGTCAAGTAGGGGAAGAGAAGAGAGATCCCTAAGGATATCATGCTGCAGGAATCTCTCATTAAACGGCATTATCTAACATCAGACTTGGCTGGTAGAGACCAACTGGTCTCAAAATGCTCACAGCTAATCACTTTTACCCTGGCTATTTTACAGCCAGAGGGACTGATGAACAGATGGCTGAAATGCAATGCAGCAGACCTGCAGTCAAGCAAGACACAGTAGTTTTTGGTCCCGGTGTGAACCTCTGCACATTGAGACAATTGTCCCTTTTCCCCGCATGCTTTCACAGTGAGATGAGACCAATCACAAAGCCGCAAACCAGCCATTTTTGTCTAAACTCAGGAATCCCTTAAAAATCCAAATCCACGTTTTCTTCATTAAAAAAAACCCAAACTCTACTGGGTTCAGCAACAGCACATTTAGAGAACTCACAGAAGCCATCTCAAAAACAGAGGGAAGGGAGCAGAAATTACATTTGCAGAACAGGAAGCAGACGCTTCTGGCAATGGTTCTGCTCAGCCACCAGAGCGCCTCGAGGAGGATTACGCGAGAAATAAACTCTCAGTTTAAAGTATGTAAACCGATAAAACAGCCTTGCTTTGATGCTTGCTCTGCAAGAAGCATTTCAGCTGAATCAATAACACAGCCTTGTTCTTTCATTGCAGTGACACTGCAGAGTCTGCAGAAATATTTTCACATTTCAGCTGTAGTGTTTATTCCAGAAAGTGCAAAGTTTGTAGTGCTTATATTCTGGAGATGCAATCTGTGACAGTACATTGCTGCAACCACTCAGACTTTGTCATGGGATGGATGATATAGGATTTAGCCTTCTGTTATGAGTAGCATGCCAGATTTATGTGCATATTGTATTTCTCCAGTAAGAATGCCTGACTTTTTACAGAAACCACAGAGAGATCCAGGTGGAGAAGTATTCAGGATATGACAACCATCTAATGCAGATTAGATCAGAAAGGGAAGCAGCAACTGAGCTTATTATATGTGGAAAAAGAGCTAGGTTTAGTTTACAGCCTTTTCAGAGCATCTACTTTAAATATTCCTAGTGCATCACTGGTATTATTTATGCTGGAGACTTCATATTTGGCAAAAATGAAACCAACAGGGAATGTAGAGCTGTGGATGAGCATCAAAACAGAGGATAGGCAAGCAGAAGACATGCTGAATTTGAATGCCCTGGGGTTTGAGCAGCCGTAGACTCTGTTAAAGTTCATCTCCCATCTGGCATTTCCCCCCACCCCAACAAGTCCTTTGCCGTGTCCCAGATACAGTACATCAGTAGTTATCCCAGAGGCAGGGCAAACAAAAAGCTTTGTTGCTTTCAATTAAATGAGCAGTTTTATTTAAGGGAAAACATCCAAAACCTCTATCTCAGTCAGTACTTGAATTTATTTATTCTCAAAAGGGCCATTGCCAACTGCCACAGCATATATCCAGACAGATCCTGTCTTGCTTCTCCTGTGAGCCTTCTGTGTTTTTCCTTTTCTGCCTCACTCCTCTACCATTCTTCCATCCTTATGCTCCTTTTGCTGGAGATTGCCAGACCCCTTTTTCTACACCAAGGTGATGGTACCCTGCAAAGGGTGACCCAGGCCCATGGCGCCAGCAGCTTAGCTGTGGCAGCACAGGCTGAAACATCTGCACATGGTAGTGGAGCCAGGCCCTACCGCCATACCCTCAGTGATCTCTATCCCGAGGACTGCTCATTCATCCCCATGAAACACTGTCACATTTTCCACAGTGCCATAGCAAATGCTTTTAATTTGTAAAGTCTTAAGAAGTGCAAATATTTGGATGACTCTTAAAACTAAATCAGACTACTGGATGAGAGAAGTAGCTAAAATCTTCAGGTGCTCTGAGCCAACCACATTAGGCATTTAATTCTCCATATCTGAAATATTTTTGCAATGGTTTCTGTGAAAAGGAGCTGATGTGATTCATCAAACAGCAGCAGCAGATGTCAGCTGAGGAGAAACCTGCTTCAAGGACTGAGGGCAATAGTGGCACCTGCAGAGTCATCTTAGTGCAAGCTCTTATTTCCTTATATCAAAACAAAGCTCTGATAAGGTGTACAGCATTCTGATTTGGACTTCTGTAGAGATTCTCAACACTACATATGCTTGAAAAAGTCATCTGAAAGAAAAAGATTGAAGCATGCCACTGTGACATTGTGTAACACTCCATTTGGGGAGCAGTGCCTGGAAGAAGTTGTAACTACATCAATTTCAATTGTTTCTATTTAAAGTTGTCCAACTTTCATCTGGGAAAGAAAATATGAAGAAAATTTCAGAAGTGCTGATTTCTGTGCTAATATGCAGAACCAAAGTTCAGCTCTTCTATCTTCTTCTCCTCCTTACTCCATTATCCTCAGTGCTCCAGACAGAGTGACACAACACTGCAGGAAGGAGATTGGGGGGGGAGTGGGAGGGCTGCAAGAGAGAGGCTGACAATATAGACAAGATATTTTCCCAGCTCTCTTCTCAGTCCTAGGGTTCTTCAAAAGTTTTCTGTCTTTTGATGATAGAATCCCAGTTCCCTTCTTCATTCATTACCTTAATTTCCAAACACCTTGGGTTTAAGTTTAACCTGAGCATCCAATGGGAAAAAGAGCACTCTTCAATTTCAATTTTTAAATTTTTGTTTGATCATTCTCCTCATTATTCTCTTTCATCTTCTGCCCTAAGCTCTATTTTCTTCATCCTTTCTGCAGCTTGTTTTTGCATTATTTCTCTTTCTGTATTTTCATGATTTGGTTTATTCTCTCTCCACAGCTTTGCCCTTCACATTTTGTAAACCAACAGTTATCAACTCCCCTTACTGCTGCCGACACATGTTTCAGGAACACATGCTCTCTTCCTTTGTGTTGGTAGGAAAGAACTGCTGTCAATACTGAGTCCATTTATTTACTCTACAGCATGACCTTTCTGATCCCAGATGAATTGTTTAGGATAGCTTTTCATGACAAGAGGTAGTACCTTATCCCTGTTCTGAACTTTTTGCCTTGCATCTCTCTTCGTTCCAGCCTATGGAAACAAGTCAAAAAAAGAGCTATGGAACTGTCAAAAGAAGAGGCAGAACTCAGCAGTCTGATGCTGCTCAGTAAGTGCAGAGTCACAGGCTCTCTCCAAAGAGATTTGCCAATTTTTATTACGCAGGAATAGCATAAGTCAACACACATGACCTCAGTAAGCCATCAGAAAGTACACGATCAAACTGGAACAGGATCATTGAATCGTGAGAGGGACTTCCCCCCTTCTCTGTAAAGCAAGGGTCAGCTCCCTTGGGGTGGGATACAACTCAAGTACTGCCAAAACATCCATGGGAATTGCATCAGTAGGGTGGATATACAGCACTTATAACAGATGATGACAAAAGCACTTGGGAACAGACTCTGAACATCAATTCTGCATTGCCCTTTTGGGTTTCAATAATTCAGTTGCTTCTTCATATTTTGTGTAATTTTTCCAGTGGTTTGTTAGTGCATTTGTTCCTTCTGTTAAATAATATTACTTTGAAGATCACCTAGATAGTGCGTTTTCTGACATTACTGATATTTCAGTTTGCATCTCCATTTCAGATAGAGATAAGAGTCTACTACACTGATGGCTGTTCTCAAACCAGCACAAAGTCTATCCTATCTGTAAAGAGTTTGCAGCAAGCAGAGGTGATCTGGGGAACACAAGGTAACAGTTAAGTCCAAGCACATACAAAATACTCATACCTCTTCTGATGCACTGCCTTCCTACAGGACCTGCCAGCTCCTTTCCTTCAAGCATTCACAACAGGCAGATTCCCAAAAAGCAGGACACTGTAGTAAATATATGGTGTCCCATAGCAACTACACTAGTTACAGTTCATTGTATTGCATCCCTGGTCAGCTCCAGAACTCACGTTTAAGGTGAGAAATAAGGTACCTAAACTATTACAGCACACACTCAAATACCCACCCTTCCTCCTGCACCAGTAATGCTACAGACAGTTGTTTGCAATACGATGTCTCCACAGAGCTGCACCTCTGCCACACAGGAATCACAGGTATTTATAAAACAGGGCAACTTACACTAGAATACACAGTAAATTAAAAATTGCTCCCTCTGTGTCTCCAACAGGATTATCCTGCAGCCAGCCACTCCTGCATGCACAATCTGAATGCAGCAGTCTTGCAGGAGAGAAGAGTCTGTGCACTTGGCAGTTCAGCTCATCTCCACCCAGCCAACACAGGCAGGAGGAAGAAGTGGCATCCTGCCTTGTACAGCTGCCTCCTGACATTTGCAGGAGGTTCCTCTGCTATTGCTATGTTGCTGCAAGTAGCAGAAGGAATACATTACCCTTTGCTGAAAGTTCTTCAGCGATCTTACTCCTAATTTGATTGGCACGGACCTTGAGAGGACTCTGGGAATTTGGAAGCTCAAGAGAATGATTGTTACACATTGTTGGCACAGCCAATACAGCCTTCCAAGAACCCCTCCTTCTCCCATCGACTGTATTCCCAAACTTGTAGCCATCTCAAGGCCCTATTTGGATCTCTGCAAATGTTTATCACACCACTACGTCACTCCTCCATGATGCTGCCCAAGTGCTTGCCTAATGTCTGACTCCTGAAAAAGCATGGATGTTTATAAAAGCTTTCTATGATGCACATAGTGATGAGACACACTGGATTCAGCACACTGTGTCCAAAGCTTTACTATTAAAAATAGCTTGGACTCCATCACGGCATTTGTTCTGATCTAGAGAATTCATGCACTCTCTCTGGTGCCACTAGTAAATAATTGACTGTTTAATATAATGAGCGTCAGAATAATTTAATGTTTAATCTACCGAGAGTTTTTGTTATAGTTTTAACTCTTTGCTGTCTTGGGCCAGCCTCTCCTTTCTAACAGACTACTAACTGAAGTCTATGGAGGAGAACAGTAACTTCTGGTCATCTTTCTGGGTGTCTACATGTTCAATACTTTGTTGCTCCCACAGTAATTTAAAGCTACATACCAGCTCCAGTGATGCTTCAGACCAGCATATCCTTATCTTCTCCCACTCCCACAGATTCCACCAACTCTTGCTTCTCCCACTATAAAGCTTTTTCTTTTGGTCTGCCACATTTCCAGGAATTTCTCATTGGCAGGCTTCCCTTCCTCAAGTTCTGCAGTGAAACAACCAATTTTTCTTTATAAAATATTTAGCTAGCTTTTCACAGCCCTCCTGAGGACTTTCCACTGCATAATTAAAACCAAAAAAGAACGACAGCAATGAAGACAAACCCTTCTCCATGAATCTCACTGCAGATATTGTTCTCTTTCATTCTGCTTCATTTTAAGTTACCCTCCAAAAATATCCTTTACTGCCTTATCCTTTAAAAGGCCTTCCCTTCTCATTACCCTCACATCTTTCTGTATCTCTTGGGAGGGTGAGGAAGGGTGTGGCCGTGATGCTTTCAGGAAACTCTGGGCTCTTGCTGTTTCTAGAGATTTAGTAATTGAATCAAACTCACCATCTAAAGTTGATGGGAATCCTTATGCAAAGTTCAGAATCATATTATTGCTACTAGGTTACACCACTAGCTTCATGAAAGGGCTTTGTCCCAAACACCTAAGCTTGAATTCATGAGCTATGTCAACTTACTTTGAGGTTTGCATAAGATTTTCAGTAATTTAATGTCATATCTAAGAAACATTCTAGAAGATGTTTCCAAAAGGCCCTGCAGTTATTTTCTCTCTGTCTCACATCATCCTCTAAGAAGCCCTTGCTAACTGTTGTAATTTAGATTTTTATGTTCTACATGTGGTCCACTGAGTTCCATTTGTTATCTATCTTCCCAGTTTGACCTGTCCTTACAGAGAGATCCAGGGGGGGGTTGAAGAGAAATTCCACAAAAAAACCCAACCGATTTCACAAAAGTTGTGCCAGAGTTCAGAGATACCAGGACTGTTAGATATATTAGATGGTACTAAAATAATGGGGTGTTTGAAAACAGCCCCAAAATGGAGATCATGTCCATTTTCTCCTTGTAAGGTGTCGTTCATAATAAACCACTGCATACATCAAAGATACTCAGGAAACCGCAGCCATCACCACACAACAGGTAGGAGGCACTGGTAGAGCAAATCCTGGGAGGTGAAGGAGCTAATACAAAACTGAAGACAGTAGGGCTTTTGGGTTAATATTGAAGAATCTTCACACAGCAAGAAGAACAAACACACTCTTCACTCCTCTTCAACAAACACTGTGCCACATTTGTGTGGTATTTGTTTCTCCAGACCATATGGGATTTCTTTCCTTATTTATGTATTTCAGATGTATCTGTTAGCAATAGCTATTCAACAGCTACACTCTTAAGACAGCAGCCACATAATTTCATTTCCAGGTTTGTAGGAAACCATCACAGATGTAGAAAGAGCACATTTCAGTATTTATGAAGTGCTGCCTTTGCATAAAGAACGAGAACCTGGTTATCATCATAACTGTTCATTAAATCAAAACCACAGTTACAGGTGACCAACAATTAATCCAGAACAGTAAGGTTTTTTTTTTTTAAAAAAAATCTAACACTCAGAGTGCCAGGCCTATGTCCTTGTACACCAATCTTAAACACACTGGAAGTGCTGTGAGATTCAAGAGACTCAGGATTACACCTGAACAATGCAGCAAGTGTAAATCCTAGAGAGCTGCTGGAAATACACAGGTTGTTAACAACACGCAGCACATCAGCGTGGTGAACCATCGCCCTGCAAGTTGTCACAGCATACACCACAAGAAACAAGAGTTTCACACAACTGGTGTCAGAGCTATCATACCTCCCTTAGTATTAGCCCGAATAATTCTTCAGGGAGAAAAGAACATTTTTTCCCCTTGATAGTTTTATATGCAAACATACATTTAGATCAAGTTAAAATGGACTTGAATTCTTTGGACAAGGTTTTGGACAGAGACAAGAGAAAGATGTGTGTTGTGGACTAGCTAAAGCCAAACTCAAATTATGCATTGTTTATTTCCTAGCACTCTCTGGGGCACCTTCCATCTTTTTCTGATGCCTTCATCATTACCTCTGGCATTGGTATCCTACATTCAAATGAAGTTGGACTTTAGATTGAGTTTGTAGAGCCACTGCTGTATCCTTATGGTTCTTATTCACTCTCTAAATCCAAGTTTTCCTCTTCAGCAGCCCTCCTACAGCCTTTCCATGAAAAACTCCTCAAAGAAAAAAAAAATTGTAATTTTCTGACCTGTCAGGGCTGCATTTGGTACAGGAGGGGAGGTGACCGGTAAAAGATACCCTCAAGAACAACTTCAGGCTACCTGGGACTCTCAGAGTTGCTCTTATAGTGTTCAAACCCACAGCAGCAGGAGTTGCCTGCACAGTGTCAGCCTTCCTTCTGGCTCAGGGCCCTAAGGTAGGAGAGACAAAGAGTTTGGTGAAAAGTTGGGACTTATAAGAATATTCTGTAATTAATCTTGGGTTCTATATATCAAAGCATAGCCACCTATTTGCACTACAGGCTATAAGGCATACCCTACACCTCAGAACAAGGAGAGAAAGTCCACAGTGACTGAGATCGGTCTGCCAATCCAGGACAGCACTCAGATTTCCTCCTTCAAAACTCTGATCTGAAGATGCTTTCTTATGACTTGGGACTCCTGAGGCAACTTTGTGATGCAGTATCTCATCTCTTGCATGCTATACATTTTGTTTCTGAATTGAATGAGGAGCATCACTTCAAATAAACTCTCCATATCTGTACCTCCTGTTCCTCCACCCACTTCATCTGTAGATTTGCCAGAAGCACTGATTTAATGCATCCTCCATGAAACTCCATCATCCTGCCCTGTCTAAAAAGCCAGAGAGCACTTGCACACCTTGGTGCCTCCTGGTAGGGAAAACATTGTATAGGTATAGGAGGGAAAAGAAGCAGATCCAGAAGCAGTCATTAGCAGAGCTGCAACAGTGCACTTAACACTCTCACACAAGACTTTCTGACACAAGTTTTGGGGATTCTGATCCACCTTCATAAGACAAAAGGAAGAAAAAGTCTTAAAGCTGTTTCTCTCAGAGAAAAGAAGGAAGATGTGGAAGAAATACAACATCTTGAGATATCATGTAGCAGAGCCCAGTCCCTGCTGGGAAACACATAGTCAAGCCCAGCTGAAAGATGCTGCAGTTTCTGTGATTATACATTCAGACACAGAGGCAGAAGCCGTATTTACAGACATTTTAATTTCCTAAGTATGCTGTTTTGCAGCCAGTTTTTTCAGTACAGTAATTAGATGGAGATTTTCAGAAAAGCTCAGCTCCTGTGAGTGTTTGTCTAGTGGCTACTTTGCGCCTGTGAAAACCTCATACCTCTCCTTAGCATCTGTAAAGCACCATTTTGCATTAGAGTCCTAAATAGGAGCAATTACCCTTGCCTTGGCAGTTAGGCAGCTCTTACAGAAAGCTGGGGCTGTTTTGTCTCTTCACTCTAGCTTCCTCCTGGGGAGCTATTTCCTTAATATTAGTCTCTGTGCAATGCTTCCAGAACTTGTGCTGCTATAAAAACCTTACTTCAAACCACCTGACTCTTATTTCCCTCTCCCTAAATCTAAAAAATTACTTTATGATATCTGGGGCTTATAATAGATGGGATCCATGCCAGGTGGAACAATAGAAGGAAATGAAAGATGAAATTATTAGCCAGGAGTTAAACAGGAGATGAAATTACTCTGAAGTATGTTGGATATAACTGTGCCTTTATTTTTGGAAAAAGCAGGAAGATTCTTAAAACTGATTCTGGGTGGGGAAAAACTCTTACAGATAAAGAGACAATTGCTCTCCTCTTCCAGTCCTTGCTGTTCCACCCCAACATATTTTAAGGATCATTTCTATTCTTGCACATCCACTACATTGTTTCTTCCCCCTCCACCCACTGCCTATGATTCAATAGCATCTATAATAAAAACACTAGTTAGCAGTAGGACAGACAAAGCCATACTCAGTAAGACAAGAGAAGGCATGGCTTTTGGAACACAACCCAAAGCTGGTAGCCACAAGCTTCCTTGATTTAATCCCAAACTGACTTCACACAGTTTAAGCTGATGAAACACTGGGGTACAAAGTAATGACTGTAAAGCCAGCAGGCTTCACTCACCATCCTGCCAAGGAGATGATGCTGGCAGTGAGGAGCATGTCCTGTCCTCTTCCACCGGCCACTTTCCTCAGACTGAAGGAACTACATACAACTCCTTCCTTTCCTCCTCCATTTAAAACCTACTTATCAGGCTAGCATACACATGTGGCCATTAGGCACTCATGAGAGCCTCCTGTGCCCCCTTTTTTTAATCAATGCCTTGTGCAACAGATGGGTTTGGAAGAGGAATCAACTCAAGCAGGTTGTCTGCAGCTGAATAGTCCAGATCTGACTCAGACTGCAAACATGAACATTTTCAGAACAAGCTGAGATAAGAAAACACAAGAGTTTGCCTGTAAGGTTGCGTGCACAAGTGGAAGGAAGGCTTCTCAAAAGACCCCAGAAGACTTCACAGGTGTTTATTGTGAGCAACTGCCCCAAAAGCTTTCATAGGTGTTACTATGAGCTCCACAATGGAGCTGCGTTTAGAAGGAGCTTGAATCATGTTTATAGCAGCAAAATGTTTTCTGAAGTACAATGAGCTGATAGGCAAGGGTGAGAGTGACCCAAAACCACAGCAGAAATATCCAGGACCTTCTTTCATCTATGATTTTCACTGGGGACACATTTCCCTCCAATCTTTCCTTTTTCGGGTATAGCTTGAGGAACATACCTACTCCGAGCCCCAGAACAGACAGACATGCACCAAGTCCTGAAAAAAATATATAATAGTAAGACCACCAAAACTCCTTAAAATCAGGTTGCTCATGCTGTGTTGTGACCCATGGTGCCCTCCCCTGCCCAGCCAAGCCCACACTACGAGTCTCACTCTTTGACTGCAACACACTGTAGTGCTTGTCCTCCAGAGCAGCTCAAACAAAACTGGGCAGGGCAGAGAGAAGAAACACAATCAGGAAGCAGAATTAGGTGACTTGGGCCCTCTTCAGTCAGGTTGGAGTTCATTAACAAAATAAACACAAGTTGAGGTGAAAAACTCTTATTTCCTTTGGCTGAAACTTAGGTCAGGATGAATTATTTCTAAATGAGCCAGCAGATCAACTATTTTACTTCCTATGCCATTTTTCATACTGTGCTATTGATCTTGTTTGGGCATTGCAGATTTTTTTGTACACTGAATTTTTAAAGCTGTTTTTAACCTTTCCTCATTAATGATGTTACCTAAAGTTGAACCTAAAGCACCAGTTGCACTACAGTTTCCTCAGAACAAGTGGTGGTCAGGGTGACCTTCATTTGACACAGAAACTAACATTAATTTCCTTTACAACCCACTATAAAAATAATAAAATACAGCTATTACTATTAATCTTCTCAGCATGATTGCTGAATGATGAAGGCTATTAAAAAAGTTGAGGTTATTGTTCTTTTGCTGAAAGGCAGAATTCCAAGAAAATGTATGTTATTCACTACTGAAAAGTTAAAAAATATTCCAAATAGTAATTTTTACCAATGCTGAGAGACGGGAATTGAGGATAACAATGTGTGCTCCATTACTGAATAGTAGGTGTACAGCCACTACATTAAAGGTGACTCTGCCGTGCTGAGACACTTAGCCCCAGCCCTGCCCCTTCCATGAGCTTATGAATCATAATCACTTTTCAGTAACCACCTTATCATTCTTCTGGGGAGACTTTATGTTGCTCTGGTAATGTCTGCTTTATGTACCATACTGATGGATATATTAACTATTCAGTGCCTTCACATTTTCTGCCAGGTGCTGTTGGTAGCAAGCAAAACCTCTGGGTATTTTCTGGCTTTTGGTGCATTCATAAAGCCACGTTCTGAGCCCAGTTCCCCTTCACAGACAGAGGATGAATCTATTTTACAAAATTTCCATGTAGTGTATCCTCAGTGGGCTTTTGACCTAATGTTACACAAATCTTTGCTCCCTTAGAGAAGAATTGGAGAAAAATAAACTGCAAAGTATTCCAAACAGGAATGTTACGTGTAAAAAATATATTAGAGTATTTTAAGAGAGGATATTAAGGATGAATTTGAATAAGAGCATTATTTCCCATTAGGTAAATAGACCACCTCTGATGCATATTTAATATACCTGTTGATGCTGGCAAGTTTATATTCTATATCAGTGACCCAGCTTTAGCTCAATCAGTGCCTTTGAAGAATAAGTTCTCTTTTATTAATGGTCAGTAAAATACAAGAGAAAAACTGGATAAACACTCAATGATTGGACCGATGCTCAGCACAGTAGCTATCAGAACACTATCACTTCCAATCTGCTTGAAAAGACATACAATGCTCAGTATGATCAGACACCACAAGGTAGAACAGCTAAAATGGTGTAAAACTGTGTGCTAGTAATGTTTATATTTCCAGATTTTACATGTCCTTCATCTACTCCATAAAATCACAAATGGTGTCTGATCTCCCCAGGTTTCTTTTTGTTGTTTGTGGTCCTCTCTGCATTTCCGCTGGTATAAATCAGACGCTGCTCCACTGAGTGCTGTCGCAGGAGGGGTGTGAGAGAAGTTCTTCCTCCCAGCATCATCGCCTATTGCATTTGGTAGATGACACAAGATACGTGTGGCCTGAAATCTGATGCTATCTAAGGGAGCAGAAAGAATTAACCATGTGCAATATCTACGCACAATAAAACCTGAAAATCCATACCAGTCACATTTCCTCACATCAAACTCAGCCACGTCCCAGATTTATAAGCCACTTCTAAGTGATTTCATTCCTAGGAATGCATCCTGACTAATGCTGCCTTCACATGCAGCATGCTGCTTTTGATTTAATCTTGATTAATTATTTTTGCCCAGCCATTCAAAGCCCACTCATCGAGGGCACTGATTTATGGTGCAGGGTATGAAATAGCCAGGTTCTATTAGAAAGATTTGCAGTTACAAGACTGAAGCATTATTTATTGGGGTTTCACTAGTAATTGGTAACTTTTCCCCCAGCACCTGTGAGTGGGCAAAAGGATTCTGTTATGCATTTTCTGTGATGGTTGTTTCTCTTATTTACTCGTTTGTTCTCAACAACCTCGTAGAGAATAACAATATTTATGGGTATCTAACTAGATACAGTTAAATAAGACTCAAACACTCTCAACAGTAAATGTAGGGGAGGTAAGACAGTCTGGAGTTTCTAACCCTGAACACACCTAGTACTTGGATCCAGGCAAAAAGATGCAGGGCTTATTGACTTTTAATTTAATTAGTTAAATGTCCAGAAATAGAAGCGTAGATCACTGACTTTTCTATCTCCCAAATCAGCTGCAAGCTTTCCAGATACACTCAAGCTTTCATGCCAAGTTAAAAAATGCTGCTCCCAAAGTTTCACAACCAGTATTTTTGTAGGAGTTAAAAATACACATCTATTTGAACAAGTATTGCCTTGTCTCCTGTCCTTCAGAACCAAGGTCTCTTGTTTGCCTGAGGCAAGAGGGGAGGCAGGGGCAGTCCTGGGACATGATGCTGCAGAACAGACCCAGCTCTGCTCCTCACTCCACACACACCTACCTGGACCAGGCTTCACTGCTCTGCTTCCCCCTTCTCCTCTCTCCTTGTGGCATCTGATTTTTCTCTCTGATTTTGTTAGGGTGTAAATGCTTCAAGAAAAAGGGCTCTGGTTATTTTTTCGATTAAGTTATTAAACAATGGGAAGAACTGTGTGTAAATTGACAGGTGGTGGAGGGCCAGATGAGAGCCGATGAGGAACTCTCTGAAACTCAAACAGCTCAGGAGGGCACCTAACAGACACCATGCAGACAAGTCTTTCTTCTGTGCTTTGATGCTGCTCTTTGCTGCAAGCCAGGACATTGGAGACACTGTCCTTGGTTTATTGCCTCCATTGAAATGTGGGATTTCTGATCCAAATTACAAAGTATTTAGATATTTAAATGAATTAAGTCTAACTTGCATAAATTTTGTCAGGAAATGTTCCATTTCTGGCTTAAGACCAAATTCAAGCTGCAAAGCCACACTGCTATTTCAACAGCCACCACTTACACCATAGACCAGCAGCTGGCCTGGTTTAATGGCTGGATGGAATCATATACATAAAAGCCCTTCATTTCCCTCTCAGATACAAAGCCTTTTGCATCACATGCAAAGAGAAAGCTCTGGTCATTGAGAAATTCTAGTTTTTCCTCTGCACCTTGCCCTGAGGTCCCATCACTTTTCACAATCTAAAAAGGACTGGCCTCTTTCAGTGCTGCTCAGGAGCCCAGTGAGTAACGTGTAGGAAATGAGGGGAAGGATGCTGGCAATTCTGTGGCATCTTTTGTAATAGATGGGGTCTTAACCCCAGTGTCCTGGATAAACTCCAGTTCTGGTAATTGCATTCTGCATAGTTAAAATCCCCCTGCAGTTTCAAATGAATCCATTATTCTTCACTTCCTTTCCTAAATTGCTGTGCAGCTTTGCTTTGTGCTGCTGAAGAGTTGCTTTGTTTCACCTGAGGGATGATGGCATTTCATGGCTGTATGAAATGGGCCCGAGTGCGCAGTTTGTACAACAGTCAGTGAAACACTTGGGATTATTCATAATTAGGTATCCACTCGCTGTAAATGAATGGGTTTATACTGCTGGGTGAAGTACTACAACACAAAGCACTGCTTCTCTCTGTACTTGAAAGTTCATAATATAGAACTTATATGAGCAGTAAAAGACAGAAGTTTTCTAAAATTCCCCTTACCCAGATAAGCATGCAAGCTTTAAGTGACTGTCTCAGTCTTTACTTTCCCATATTGTTATTGATTAATTGCTCTACTTCAATTTCCTTGTTCTAAATGGAAACTTTACAATCATAACTCCAATCTCTGGCCACGGTACAAACTGATTTTCAATCTTTAAATTGTGTCAGTGGGAGGAGGTGATGGGGGGTTGGAAGGAAAGCTTTTTATTTTTATTATTAATTTTCATGTGTTCCAGGATTTACTAATTTCACCCAGATGTAGAGAAACCACAAGGTATTTCTGCTGCATTCAAACCCGGGAGATGCCACAGCATCATAAACTTGCTCTGGCATGATCTCTTCCCAGCAGTGTGTCCTGGTAAGAAACATCATGATATTCCACAAACATCAAAACATACCAGTCTTTCTGGAGTTGAGCCAGTGACCTTTTTCAGCTCCAGCTGGCTGAGTTATAACTTTTCCCCTTCAAGATTTGGGCTTGTCCTTATTGTACTCATTGTCTGTGGCCTTGCAAAAAAGACAGGCATCTTCTGAGTTTCCAGCCTGTCTTGGAATGATGTGGTACCACCTAGCAGCTCTGTGTCCCATGGCAGAGATACACTTTCTAGGAGTCTTAGCAGGGGAGAAAATAGCCAGGACTCCAACCCTTGGAAACAGTATTCTTTAGCTAATACTATTCCTTTGACCCCAGGCTATTACCCACAAAGCAGAAGGTCACTGTAATGCTGTAAGTAGCTTCCTCATGCCCTTTCCTTCTCTTCAAAGTATGTCACAGACTGCTTCTCGATTGCTCCAGCACTATTTTGATGAAGGCTAAGAATGAAATCAATAGAAAAGAATATAGAAAATTATGTATGATGTGTCATCTTGAAAAAAAACCAACCCACAAACCAAAAAGAAACACCCCCCCTGACAAAACCACAACCCCTTAATCTGAAACAGAAAAATGCTGGCTCAGGAGCAACATGTGCATCTCATTTAGAAAAAAATCTATACTATTATTAAAGTAGCCACAATGAGAGTATTAGCTACAAATTAGGTATGTGTACTGGGAAGCAAGCTTTGTGTGCTGTATGGGAGAGGGGGGGCATCCTGTCTTACACTGTGAGACAGATCAAATAAGCTGAAAGATCTGAGGGCTAGACAGAGGTCAGATCAGGACTCAAGTAAGTTTCAATGATATTTTATATTTAAACAATATTTTGTATGTAAACCACAGTATTTTAAGAACAGTTCTCTAGCAAATAAAATGTCAAGGAGTAAATACCAAGTCTTTCCTTGAAGATTTGGAGGGTCAAGGAACCGAGACAGACTAACCAACCACAGCCCACGGTGTGCTGCACCTCCAAATGCCAAGGAGCACGTTTACGGCACTGCTCCCTCAGAGAACTCCAGCATCTCCAAACAGCAGCCTTGTGCAGTTGGAGAGGACCTCAAAACCCAGCTATGGCAGACAGGCTTCTCTCCCTGCCCAACCCATTGCCTTTTCTGCAGGTCCTGCCACAGCTGGGGCTGTTGGAAGGATCCCCTTTCCTTCTTCCATTCCCAATCCCATGCTGCAGGGTGGGCCCTCTGGAAGAGAAAAGCAGCAATTTGCTTCCCACATGCTCCTTTGCCATATCATCCAAGCTTGATCCTCTTCCTCTTTCAGGAAGGAGGTGATATTCCATCCTTAGCTTGAATCTTAAGAGAACCTTTTAAAATGGCTATGAGAACTGGCTAGTGTGAGCTGGAGGACATCTCTCCCAAGCTGAGATACTGGCCGGATTTTGAAATGGGAAATTTTCACAAGCAGTGCTTCAGGGATTTTGAAAGATTTCCAATAATTTTTTTTTTTAAACAAAACCTGGAAATGAGTAGTCTTTTTTTTTTTTTTTCCCATGTACCTCCCTGTCCTTTTAGTCTTTTTTTTTTTTCCCCCCAGTGAGAAAAGTTAAAAGGAAGAAAAAGAAAAGAAAAAAAAAAGAAAAAGGGTAACAGGAAGCATAAATGAGTATTCTAAAATGGATTATTTTGATTAGAAGTCCTGCAGAGCTTTGATATAAGAATGCCCTTTTACCAACAGTGTGGTGGGGAAAGGACCATGGAGGACAAATTAGAGGAATATTGCCTCTGCCTCCCAGGCGAGTTAATTCTGTTAGTTAACTATCGTGAGAGCGGTATTTACATAACCAGCCTCGGTGGGAATCACACGCAGCGCGCTGCTCCAGCTTCCCAGCCAAAAAAACGGGCAGCGACAGCTCTTAAGGACCTTGCATTTACACAGTGATTTAATTCACAGGCGTAAGAGGTTTCACAAGCCTGCCCACAGAACGTCTGCACGGCTGGATTAGCCAGCTCGCTCCTCCTGAGAGAATCAGCAGGAGAAACTCCTCGGTCTCTCCCAGGAGGACAAGGGCTGAGGGCTGCATGGCCAAGGTGAGCTCAGAGCACCCTCTGCTGTAACCCGGCCCATGTGGAGCTGGACCAGGTGTACAGCTGGACACGGCCATACTCTGTGGACGGACACATGGACGGCTCAGCTGAGCACTCAGACCATGCATGGGGCATCAGCCCTACAGCACGAGACACAGGTCTGAGTGCTCCACTGGAGAGGGACTGGCTGACAACATCTGCTCACAGACTTTCAGGAAACTCATTGCCACGATTTCAGTCATCAAAATGGATTCTCTACTACCTCTTTTGAGATTCCTGTGCTTTTCTTGGTGGCTAACTATGTCAACAGTGAAAATGGGTGTGCTCTTTAAAACATAAATATATCTTAATTTAACTCTCAGACACTGGTTCTTGCTGTGCCTATAGGCAGGATGGAATAGTACCTATAGAATATTTATTCCTCTTGAAGATACGTACACCCTCTAATTAAATCGAGGCTGAAATCTTTCTGATAAGACAAACAGATTGAGCTCTGTAAATCTCACACCATAAGGTACTTTTTCCTGCCCTCATACCTTTACTGTGGCTCTCTGTGGCACCCTTTCCAGTTTAACAACATCCTTTCTGAGATGTGGAAGTAAGAACTGCGTTTGTTATTCCAGTCTCACCATAACAATGGAGTAGGCAGAGATTAAATCATTCACCCTCTGTTATCCCATGTCCCTGTTGTCAGCAGAGGTACAGGTGAGCAGCACTTATAATGTTTTATTCAGTTTGATTTCCTTTAAGAAGAGAATAAAATTTCCATTCAGAATATCACTAAAAAAAAAAAATATTCATCTGTTGCTTTTAAGACTTGTATCTTTTATTCAGTCTCCGTGAAATAATAATCCCTGATCCTGTATGCAAAATTGCTTTGAACCCAGGTGAATTAACATGACCTTGTTCAGCAAGAATATTTAAGACGACATCTGGCATGCAGTGTTGCCCCCTCAATTTCTTTAGAGGAAATCCTATCTAAGCACATGCCTTAGGAAAAAGCACAGTAGTATTTCGTACTACATGAGACACTTGTGCATTTAAAATTTTCCCTGGTGACAAGTATGAATTCTTCCTCCTTAAATAAAGAAACTTCCCTTGCAGTCACAACAGCTGTCCACACAGCCATTAATACGTTGCTGAGAAGAGGTCACCTTTGCCTTCAAAAGGAGGTTCTTCAGGAATCTCTGTTATACCATCATCTCATTTCCTAGGAAAAAAAAATGAAGGTATATGCATGTTAAGAGATGTATTTACAACCACCATTGGTTCCGTTTCAAACTGTTAGTTCCTCAATATCCTAGCCATAAAAGAGCTGTAAAAGCAACTGCTTGTGAGAAGTCATTGCACTGTCCCATGAGCACTCATAGCTTCTTATTTATGACTGAGATCATGGAAGAAGAGCAGAGAAAATTGCACTTACACAGATTCCAATTTTTTTCCGCAAGAAATGAACATTAATTTATTGTGTAAATACAATTTAGAGTCACCCTTTAAAGCAGAGGTGATTACCCAAGGATGGAAGTACAAGCCATAACATGCATTGAACAGACAAAATGATGTGTTGTCAGAATCAGATACAATCCATACTTTAATGCCCAAGTCAGGCACAGGGATCGCAGCAAGTACAATTTAAAAAGTAATTGAAATATCAATATTTATATTCACATTATTTTACTTGCAGTCAGATCATTATTGTAACACACGTCAACTGAGCTGGCCAAGAGCGAGTGCCTTGTACAATACATGTTGACAAAATAAGTTCATATTGCACATGCACAGCTCATGCCATGTCCAAAATGGCTCTCAAGTGATCATTCCAGCAGTGACTGGACTTAGTACAGAAAGTGCATCCCCTAAAACCCGCATAAGGAACCTTAAGTGGAGCTGCAGAAATAGAGTAAGTCAGTAACTAGAGGATGCATTATTTAGGATGGTTCCAGATTCCAAAATTCTCCCCAAAGAGATGATGCTTCTATGGGGGTACCCTGCAGGCAGCAGACTGTCGAGATAGTGCATGAAGTTGGGAACGCCCAGCTCCTTCTGGCCCATCAGGTGTGGCAGCTCCAAGGATGTTGTGCTTCACATCAAAATGTACATGATTAGGAACATAGCCCAGACAGGGTATTTTGGGTTTTTGTATGGAGGGAACCATTTGTTGTCTTTTGCTATAACTTGTGTACAATCAGATTAAAGAACAAAGCTTTGAATAAAAACTTTACTTGCTGAAAGACATCTTGTAGCTGACTCATTCCCCAAGGTACACACACTTATCCAACTGCCCTGATACAAACGACTAGTGCTGTGTAGCATCCAACTCAACTGGATGACAAAGCACAGTAAATAGCCACACAAGTGGCTAAGAAAATCCATATGTAACCCTGAGATTGCTTCTGCTGCTTCATGGTGCATTACTCCAGGATTTGTTCCCAGAGCAGCCGTGAGGAACAGTGTCCATCTCTCATGCCTCGGTCAACTGTTACCCTCATATGAAGTACGCTCAACAGATGATCGAGTGTTTTTGACATTGTTCCCATGGGCATTGCTCAGGGAGACATCCAGACACCTTTCTGTGTCAGATTTTGACACCAGAGTGTTGTTGAAGTTAGCTGGACTTTCACTGTAGCCTGATCTGAGCATTGAGCAGTTTGGCATGGGAAGCACGAGATCTTAGATTCAGTCTTCTGGGCACCACTTGCACTACAAATACTAAACAACAGTAAATAAGCTGCATTTTTAATGTGAGTACCCTTTTTTTTTTTTTTTTTTTTTCTTTGAAGTGTAGTTTGTTGATGAAGCCTCCATGACTGGAGAAAGATATTATTCACTTATAAATATTTATCATCAATTATTCTTTCAATTCTCAAGAAAGAGAATATTCTATTTACCAAGAACAGAGTGTCTCATTAAACTCTGCACATACCAATTATGTGATGTTCATCATCTTTCCACTTTCATAGGTTCTTAATTGCTGTGGGAGAAACGGTTGTTAAATAGCTATTTTTATATGATCCAGATATTATGACTGTTGAACCAGTGAAATGCGGAGTATATTTGTGCCATTACTCTTAAACTTTTTATCTTCCTGGATAATAGACGTGAGCCTTGCAAACTGTCCAGTTAGCAAGACAGATACGTAAAATGGATGTGCTAATATGTATACTTATATATGCATCATACAAAGAAATACACAAATACACAGCAGTTCCCTAGTGCATCCTCTACCCTCTCAGCTAAACCACGGAAGATTACAAAGGTGTGCTGCAGCTTAAAACTATAATTCTTCCCAACTGAATTGCTCCAGGCTCTGAAAATTCAGGAGTTAATTACAAATGTTGTGACATCTCAAAATAATAGCTGTAACATAGATTTAAAGGTGGTAGACTCCTGACTTGCCTTCTAAATTTTGGCCCTGCCGCTTTGTATATTCAGCTTTCTTTTTGGAATCATTTATTGCACTAAATATTTACTTCTTTCCTCTCCTTTAATGGAAGTTTTGATTCTCATGAAACACCACAACTAAATAACCTTGAATCACTCCACCAATATCACGGGCAACAAGTCCTTCAGATCTTAAATTAGTGACTAATGAAGAAGGAAGAGTCATTGGCAACTTTCAAAGAGGATACGCTAGAATGGAGATTAACCATCTCACAGGGTTTGGATGAATGTTACTGTGAAGTCCTTAAGAAAGAGTTAAGGAGGACAGACTGTTCTGAACCACAAACACCTGTTTGAAATGTCCTGCTGATGGAGCCACATGAACAATGTTGGCGCTCCACTCCCACAGGAACACCACACGACTCTCTTCTGATACAGATCATCTTGATTTTCTCCAAACAGACCCACAACTTTGGCTAATCAGGAACTGAATCTATGGAATGGACATTCAAAAATAGAAGGAAAGGAAGCAGAAGGGAGCCAAAATAACCCAAAGACTTCATTCACTCAGCTGAGAGCGTTTGCCAGGTCCTTAAGGAAATATCTCTGCTCCCGGAAGGCAAGCTTCACCTTGTCCTACCTGAACAAATGACATTCACCATCCCGGTATATCAGAGAGGATGAGCTGGCAGAGAGTGTGATGAATTGCTGTAATTAAAGGAAGAAAAAGGCACCAAATTAGCTGTCAAAGAGCAGGATTGGAAGACTGCATGTGGAATGAGCTGATGCACAAAGTGCAGCTCCAAGAGAGAGCTTCGCTGCCCATTTGGGATACTCCAGGCAGTAAAACCACAAGTGATCCCCAAACTGGGTACTTCTATTAAACCTGGAGTATTAATCTAGCCTGCAACACTCCCTATCCTTCTATTATAGCCTCTGTAGGACAGTCGTTCGTTTTTCAGACTGTGATATAACACTGCTGTCTAAATGACACCTACAGCAAGGGGAGCAAGTTGATACAGCCAGGTGCTTTGTAAAGCTCTGCGGGATGCACCAGGATGCCAGTTGCAACACACAAGCAAGAGCTTAATATTGCTGTACCACTGCCTGCAAATAGTGGTTGCTAGGAGGCAAATATCATATTGAGAAATGTGAAAGGAAGCAACAATTTCAGGTCCAGTTTGGGGCTCATTGAAGTCTTTCTGTTGACTTTAAATAAGATATGATTTATCCTTTAGTAAAGATTGTGGAATTTTTTGAAGAAGGAAAAATGTATGTCACCCAAATGACTCCAAGTAATAAGGATGGACAACAACAGGTCACTGGAAAGGAAGAATGACAGGGGAAAATGAAAGGTAACATCAAATAGCATTAGTGAACAAA
The DNA here is from genome assembly GCA_033439905.1 of Ceryle rudis. Taxonomy (NCBI): domain Eukaryota; kingdom Metazoa; phylum Chordata; class Aves; order Coraciiformes; family Cerylidae; genus Ceryle; species Ceryle rudis. The sequence continues at coordinate 79,970 of JAAGNO010002465.1, forward strand.
GGCCCAGTAGATAAAGAAGCTGTCTGGGAAAAGCCAACAATGAAAACTTCTATAAAATGTGTTATTCCTAGGCTCCCCCCATGCCCAAGTTAAATCTACAGAGCCATTGGGGCTTTTCCACTTCTTGCATCACATGGCCATTCTCACGTAACGAATTCCCTCTGCCTTTAAAGTTGTATAAAATTGCCCCTCGGCCTTTCTTCTCTCCTGCTGTGGCACCTTGCAGTGATTTAAGGTGTTGATCTGGGCTATAGGAGGTTTAAAGTTCACTGGCTGGGGGAAGTTTTCTGGCATGTGGTGTGAACCCATCCCAGCCCTGATCTGGACCCCTCTCCACTGTGCACACAAAAAACACCCCAGGAGCTCTGAAACACTGCAGCTGTTTTGTGGAAGCACAAACAAGAATAAAGGAACTTTCAAAGTGGAAAAAAACCCCATCAGACCTGGCTGAAACACAGTCAAATAAACCAAACCACTCCCTGCCTACTGTACCATTGAAGGACAAGTCCTTTTGTTCAGCAACCCCAAATGGCTCCCTATTAATGAAGCCCCACGTGGACTCTCGCTCCTCATCCTGGCTGAGGTTTGGCAGGTTTTTGGCTCCTTTCTGGCAACTACAGTGCTGCTCGTGCTATGGAGTCCCTGGAATCTAAGAGCGTTGCCCAGCATGACACCTCCTTTATTCTGGGGAAGGACAGAGCTCCATCTATGTGGTGGGCTGTCCCTGAGCAAGAGCTATCAGCCAGGACATTGCAGCCAGACAAACCTCCACTGCAAGCACCTGCAATTAGTAAAGCAGTGTCTTAGAATCATAGTGGCTTGGGTTGGAAGGGGTGTTAAAGATCATATCTCCAAGTCTCCTGCCATCCCAACTAACCCAGGTGTCAGGTGGAGCTGACCTACCAGCCATATCCATGTTAATTTCTCTGTTTCCTTTACCTGACTTGTCTCTCCATGATTGCCCAGGGCTGGGAACAGATTACTGCACACCCAGCACAACGTGCAACACATCCCCAACCGCCCCAAGCACTGTGGGATTTTGTAATCTCTGCTGGCATCATAAACTGGGTGGTATTTTCATTATTTTGTTTATTTATTTTCACTAAGAAGAAGATGCAGAGAAATAAAAATCAATCTACAGCAAGATTTGGGTTTTTTTTGTGATTATTTTGATAGGAGGTTCATGGGGATAAAAACATATTGCAAAACAATGTAGAAAAAAAAGTATTTTTATCACTTTTAGGAACTCCCTGGTGGGGTTTCAAAATCTTTGCTCACTGCTGAGATATTCACACCTACTCTCATCCTCTAGGGATGAACAATTTCCTCAGATTTTAACTGTGCTCAATAAAAAGGGCACTTCTCTTTTGCTAGGGAAAAAACTCAACCCCCTCAAAAGAAAACTCATCACTGTGATCCTCAGCCCTTGATTGCTAATGTGCCTTTAGCACAGAGTGTCAACCAGCTGAGGGCTGGTCCTCTCACCTCCAGAAACAGTACAGTCTTCTCTTTGCTATCCACACTAATGACCAAGAAACAAGGATGGCAGTCCAAAAAGGCATAAAAATGTGATTCCTTCTCACAATAAAATCTTGTAACTGCTTGATATGAGGTTCTTCGCTCACACACATTCAAATATTTACTCCAACTGGGTAAATTATTAGAAGTTTCAGGCTCCCAAAAATAATCTTCACTTCATGGATGGGGGATTGAATCATAAAACTCACCTGCCTAGGACTGACAGAATCCAAACTTTGCAGTGCAAACTCAGTTTGAAGCTCCCAGCTCTCTGCAATCATCCTATCTGCACACGGTCATTGACTGCTGTGAAGCTCCCTGATAGACCTATTACCTGAAATTTGATCAGGTGTGACAATAAGCAAGGAGAGCCTTTACCTTAGTAAATCAATAAAGTGACCATCAAATTTAAATCAAGCTATTCTAAATATTAGCAGATAATTTTAAATTTTATTGATGGAAAAACAAAATGTAATTTTTAACAGTATCAGATTCAAGGAAATTTATTAACCACTGGAGACATCAAATAATTCATGCAGGTGGCAGGAGGCCCAAATCTCTGTCCCACCAGTGCTATAGTCCCACTATCATGAGGTGAATTTCCCTGTAGCTGATGGACAGGGAAGCTGCAAGGGAGCAGACCATTGCCTGGTCTCCCACTCAGTCCTTCCAAGTCTCCAAATCCCAAGCAAACACTGTGGTCCACCAAACCGAGCTGCTGCTATCCTAAGGAAGATTATAAGTGGCAAAGCAGAGACTCCTAAATAAGAATCTAGATTTAGATTGATTAAGATAACTATTGAGTGCCAATTTATTTAAAAGTAAACGGATTATTTGTAATACATTCATTGAAGACTAACAGCTCCTGAATGCAGTATAGATATAGGGCTAATTATAAAGTCAAGCACTCATTATTAATACTTCTAATCATCAATTTGTATTCCAACAGCATAAAATCATCAACTTCAAAGCTCCAACAGTTGTGGTAACTGGGAGAAGAGACGAAGAGACTGTGCTCTCTGCAGAAGGCAGTCAGCTGACCACTGCCTGGCTCAGATAAGAGATATAAAGCTGAATTTCCTGGGGCCCTCAGGAAAAAAAAAAAAAAAAGAAGAAGAAGAGAGAGAGAGAGAGTCCAGAGTCCAGTGGGGGCTGGAGGAGCTGCAATTGAAATACACACATGGGTCTATAAGGATATGTACTCTGGGCACAATGAGGCACCTTAATACAATCCCAGAGTGACAAAGAGGCAATAGGACAAGCAGTCCCTGTGTACAGATAAGATTTACTCAATTAGATATACTTAAATGCAATAGATTTCCATGGAAAAAGAGATTAGTTATAACTTCCATTCTGCATGTCAGTAGAAGGAGCAGCAATAATTTAATACATTGCACTTGCAATTCTGTGCAGTTGTTGTGTTATTGGGTCACTCCTAGAAGGAAAGTAAATACACTTTTCAGAAGACATGGTGTCTTCAGTAAATTTGGACTAAACTAGATTTACCAAGCACTGGCACACTTCAAGGCCTGTGATGAGGAAAGCTTCTCCTGCCAGACCAAGGGGGATCTCCTGAAGGCATCTTGCTGACCAAGGCTGACACACACATATTCAGAGGAAATTAAACACAGCCCAGTTTGGCTAGTTTTCCCTGGGGAGGGGCTCACTCTGTGCCCCCACCCTCCTGTTGCAATGCCACCCCAGTGCAGGATGAGCAGCCAGGCTCCCTGGGGCATCTGTGCAGTGTGAGGGCATGTGCTGCCCTGCAAGCACCATGCACAGGGCCCCCCAGCATGGCTCTAGACCCAACTTCTCCTCTTCCCTTGGGACCCACTGGGACTACTGTGATAGTGGTGGGAGAGCAAGAGGCAGGAGCTCATGGGTGGGCTAAACCTCCCATCATCCCATCAACAGAAAATCCAGGTGGACCATCAGCAACAAACCTCCCACATAGCCATGCAAACCTCAACAACTGAGCCATAGCTGTGGTAGGTTTGAGCACTGCCAGGCTTGTGGATGGGGCTGGGGCTCGCACTCAACAGCCACTAATGACTTCCAGTCTCTATCCACCTCTTGCAGAAGGGAGCAGAGCATTCACTGCATAATGGAGAGGACAAGAGACTCTAGAGCAGCATGAAGGAGCTTTATGGAGCAGGCTGGAAAAAGCCCATCCTCAGGGTAGATGTATAAGTTTGGTTTTAATCTTAGAGTTAACTCCCAGCGCAGTTCTCACTGTGAGATACAACACAGGGGCTTCTCCCCCCAGATTCTCTAATTGACTGGAAAAGCAAAGGTGATACTCACTGCAGGATGGTACCAGGCAATCATGGAAGGAAAGGGAATAGGGAAAGGAGATGTCTCTTTCCCTATCCCTCCTGGCCCATGCATGTCACCACTCCAATGGACCAGGTCTTAGGAGTGAGGCCACCACAGAGAGACTACCCCTGAAGGGTATCCTGGCAGGACTCGAGTCCAGGAAGGGCCCTGTGGTGAAGTTTTGGGCTGTCCCTCACAGTTATAAGCAACCACATCAGATGGAATAAGAATTTTTTTCCTGTCTCTCCTTGATGTGATAGATCAGTGGCAGTGGCACTGCAAGTGCTGCCTTGAGCCCCCTGCTTCAGAGCTGGGCAAAAACTTCCCAGCACAGTTTCTGCTTCTTTCTTTTAATCAAAAACTGCTGTCTTTGACCATATTGACATATATTGTGCAAACTGCTCTGTTTCAGGTCACTGCCTTCATCTGGGAGTTAGCAAATCATTTTACTTCCATACAGCTGAAATGTGTCCTCTTGGCTCTGGTTTGATTTTTACATATTTGTGTATAAATAACAATTTCTGTAGTGGTTTTATTATGCATAGCAGTAATTTTTTTAATGCTTCATTTTTTTTCATGTGGGATATTTTGAGCAGATTCAGGACAAGATGAAAGTCTGACATCTCTAAACCCCCATGCTACAGAAGTTTTCTTTATCTTACTGTACAAACAGCAGTTTGCAAGAACATACAGAGTTCAGCATAAAAACAGGGAAAGGTTCTTCATTCTGCTGGTAAATATGTTTGTTTTCTTCATCTAGAAGGAGCTGAATACAGCATATTACAAAAGAAGCATTTTTTTTTTCCCAACTAGCTAGGGAGGGTTTATAGCCATTTCCTGTAAGCACTACTAGATTTCTGATCTAGTGACTTGTGAATCTCAATTGTTTTGTAAGAAAAAGCATTCCCTAAAAATTGCCAGCACTTTCGGTTTTATTCCAAATCAAGAACTGGCATCTCCCCAACTCTAATTAACAGTGGTTATTTTTTGCCATCTCCATTAGCAAAAACACCACAATTGGCCAAGAAGTAGAGCAGACACAGCTTCTGCCACGACCTGCTGGGCAGTCACCCTGTTCCCAACATCACAGAGAAGAAAAAAAAAAATCATGCTAGCCTTAATATAATTCTTTTCCCAGTGCAAAATAAATGTTGTACTAAATCACCTGCTTATCACTCACTAGGCCTTTGCAAATAAATCCAGGCTCTGGTTTCAAGCGTGTCAGAAATTTTCCACCAGAAAACACTGGTTCGATGCAATATGCTCTGTGGGAACATATTGATTCTGTCTGGCCTTTGGGTATAAACCATGTCTGGCTTTTTACACGTCCATCTTCCCTACTTTCTTGGCTTTGCTACTGGCTACCCAACAAAGTGCAGAGGGAGGTGGCTCCTGGAATGATCCCACAGCTCCCAACATCCCCAGCACCCCTCTGCCCTGGATGTACTCCCCTGGGATAGAGGCTCTTGAAGCAAATGCTCAGTATAGCCCTACTGTCACCAGGAGATAAAAACTTGGACTGGGTAAGCCTAGTAACACCTCTGCAAAACAGTTTGATGCCATGAAAAACATGGTTTCTTTGTGGGCTTAGACCCAGTCACATCAAGAAAAAGGGAGAAAGTCATCATTAGAAATTCACAGAGGCAAAATGTCTGGGAAGGACCTCAGCTGAGCACACCCTTGTCCCGAGGATCAGCACAACCTTCTCAATGCGTGTTAATCTGACACATCCTAAGATCCTTCCAAAGTCTGTATGGTCCTTCCCAGGAAATCCTCAGGGCTCTTTGCCAGCCTTTCCACCAGGATCCCTCAGGCACCTGGTGTGACACAGCTGCAGCACCCACTGCGCTCCTTCCCCTGTGCACTGTGGCCAGGGAGGACAGACACAGCCTGGCCTGTTTGTGAGGGCAGCCCAGCCCAGCAGCCTCCCGCCCACCTGCAGCCAAGTCCCCAAACCGCTCCCCTACCTAATGCGCAGGGTGGGATGTGTCGTTTGTCTTTGCTTTGTTTTGCCAGTACAGGGTGGAAGGAAACCACAGCCAGACCTACAGTCTCCCTCTACCCTTTAATCTTCAGCCAGTACTGACTGTGTCAGATAGTCACCAAAATCTGGAAGGACAAGAGCATTACTCAGAGAAAAGCTTTACGGCAATTGCTTGATGTTTAGTTCATTCAGAAACTAAATCTCAACAAAAATATATATATATATGCCTTCTATTCTGGGATACTGGGACATCCTACAGCAGCACCGGATGCTGCAATGACAGCCCAGCACTCAAAGTGTATTTTAGCCTTTAAGAAAATACACTCAGAGCTCAGAAAAAAACTTCAAAGCACCATGACTGGTTAAAATCCCTCAGTGTTAACATCTGGCCAGTTGGTGTCTGATCTCTCAGCAGCATGAGGAGGTGCAGCTGCCATTGTCACCCCCATGTAAGTCTCTCCTGAGTTGTTGTTTGGGATTGCAGGCAACCCCCAGCGAGGCTCCAACAGCCCTGCGTGTGTATTGTCTAGTGCAGCATATGTTAGCAATGAGCCGCCATGGCTCATTCTCAGAATATGAGCTCACTGTAGAAAATTAATCTCCCTCCCTTTTCCATTCCTTGGCAACACGGGAGTTTGCTCCTGCAGCTGTGCTGGAGCACCAGCCACTGGCTCAGGGGCTGGTTTCCTGCTTGGGGACCTTTAGTTGGAGGTGGTGGGTGGACAGGGTCTTGAGAGCCAGCACTGGAGGAGCCACTATAGTATGAAAGCTGCAGTGATTCCCTTGTTTAGGAAATGTCAGAACAAACAGCCAAAAACGCAGATCTGCAGGGTGATACTGAACTGGATAGCAGGCATGGTGTGCAATGTCTGAAAATACCCATGGCACGTTGCACAGCATGATTTCACATGCAGAGCTCCTGGTTCAAGTGGAGCATTTTGAAAGTGGATGTGTTATGAATTGGTTTGGTATCAAATAGTGCTGACGCTGTCTCCAGAGATAATATCAGGACTTGTATTTATATTTCATTCCATCACACAACTGTAAATCCCCAGCCAGCTGACACCCCACGGTAGCGTGCTCAGCTCACAGTGGCTGGGGGTCCAAAGAAGGTGCTGGCACATCCCCTCACTCCATGCACCTTAGTTGAGGTGCAGCAAATACCAAATCTCTGGATGGTTGCAACCATGTCACCTTCCTCCTGTCATGGCCACCTCTCCACTTTGCAGAACTGGTTAGGCTTTGGTTATGTGAGAAATGGTTTGCTGGTCAAGCTGTTTCCCCATGCAGATAAGTCTTCCACTGCCCATATGATCACTTCATCAGTGACTCCAGTTTATCCGCACCTGTACTAGGGCCATTATTTTCCAGGCATAGTAGTGCAATTGTGAAGTGTAAATTCATACCAGTTTTCCTTTCCTTGAGTTTTCTATCAGTATACCAAAGAAAAAAATAGCAGATTTCACTGCCATATTTATTTAAAGAAAAGTAATTAACCTTGTGGCAGGACTGTGAATCTCAAATGAGCCAGCATCTCATTTAAATGATAGGCATAGCCTTCCTTACCTGCCTGACTATCCAGTGGAGTGATGGCAATCACTGCATGGTGACTTGTGCAGCGTGTGCTGAAGCTCCAGGACAGGAAGGCAATCACCTGGAGTTGCACCAGGGCTCGGTTCCCATTGCCCAGCACCTCTCAATCAATGATTATGAATGCTGGCGATGACAGCAAAACTGGAGCTGAGACTCAGCTCTCATAATCATGCAGCCCAAAGCATCTTGAATGCCTACTAAAAAAGCACACTTTACAAAATCAGACACATTCATACTGATATTGCTTTGCAAAGCATAAGCAGATACAGAGGATTTTTAGAGCAGAAGAGCAGTGGCTCATCAGGTGTCAGAACAGCTTCCCAGCATACTCATAATTTGCACTAACTCTTGAATATCATTTTCTTGAAACCTTGTGATAAACAGCACCAAAGGCTGTTCTGCCTGGTAGCACCAAAAGCACAGCATGCACCTGTATTTGGGGCAGGTTCAGCACAGCTACCACACACCTTCCAGTCAGTGCTCTCCATCCCTGGCTTCGCCAAAGACACAGCCCCTATCCCAGGGGTGCCCAGGCAGCCAGACAAGAGCTTTCTGTGATTCAAGTGCTCAGGGAGCTCATCAGCTTCCAGATTCAGAGTAGTTTGGGTTGGGAGGAATCACTGGAGGTTATTGATCCAACTCCTGCTCCAAACAGGATTCACCTCAAAGGTGGACCAGGTTGTTCAGGGCCTCATGCCAAGTATCTGAGTATCTTCAGGATCTCACAGTCTCTCTTCCCAGTGTTTCACCACATCCATTGTGAAGAAGTTTTCCTATATATCTATATAATTTATTTTGCTGCTACTCATTCTTATTTTCTTTCTGGATACACTTTAACCTCCACATAATATTCTGCTATTAAAAGATGAAATGTTCTACAAGGATTTTTTTTTTTTTTAATTATAGGAACTAGTCACATTTTTCAAAAAGGGGTAAATGTGGGACTGTGACAGAGGACTTACAGGATTTTTTCTGTGATTGCCCTCTCCCGTTATGTGCGGCAGAGCAGCTTCCAGCAAAGTGTCCCACACTGCAAGTGCAGCATCAGAGAGCCACACATCACACAGAGCATAAATGTCAGCAGAGACCCAGCCCCCATTGCAAGGTCTGATTTTTCCTGATACCGCAGCATTATGTAACTCTTTAACTGCTTCTACTAGTTGGCCACCTTGAGTCTTTGGTGATTGTCACTAGACAAGGCAAACTGAACTGTATTCCTGTCCCATTCAGTCACCCCATTTGTGAAAGTCTCCCATATTGCCAGGACTGTTATATCTGTGGAAAAGTCAGGCCAGGATTCAGCTGGGATTCATGACACCTCAGCCTCTGCCCCAAATATCTGCTCACCCCACAGGAGAAGATGACCAGATTTTGCAACATGTCTCCAAAATAAAAACTCCTAAAGAAAATGTGATACTGTAGTACCATTTTGTAGACATTCATTCACAGTCCTCTCCCTAGTTATAATGCAGACCAGCCTGCCTCAGAAGACAGCTTTGGCAGACAGGACTCCCAGCAGCACACTTACAGATGCATTAGCTGCCTGTTTATTCAAGATACAAAGTTCCTAGAAATAGGTTAATTACTTTCCTTTAATTACACATTCTCTTATTAAATGCCAATAATAAAAGGGAATGTCTGCCCTAGAGATAAGATTATGCCAAATTCATAATTCGGCTTTTTGGGACAGCAGATAAATGTCTCAGGCATTTTAAAATACAAATTTGTCATTCATGAGAGCAATAAATAATGCAAATAGGATATGTGGTTACACTGAAATTATCACCTCGTTGTTGCTTTAAGGCACCCTCGGCACGAATATGTGACACTATTACCTCAGACTCTTTGATAAATTACTGCCCATCACCATCCTATCTAAGAAAGAGGAATAGATGAGCCCTGGAAAGATTTTATGGTTGCAGTTGCAGTATTTGCAGCTGTAATACAATTACTGGAGTTACTGCCAAAGCAGAGAGGGATGCTGGAAAGTAAAGGAAAGTCTGTATCCTCCTGGGAGGTAATGTGTAAAGAACCCTTAACGAGTATACCCCGTGGGGGATTTCCTACCCTGCAAGTATTTAAACTGCTAATTAATTCCTATTAAAACAAGGTCTTTTGTGTACATCAAAAAATGGTGCCTGAGGCTTTGAGCCTGCAGTGGGATCTCCTAGGACTTTTCACCAGCTGAGTCTGGCAGGCTTGGCTGAGACAATATGAAGTGCTGATGAGTCTTTTAGTGACCTCCATTTCGGGGTCAGAGCACCATGCTCATGTCCATGACTTAAGTTCACTCCAAGGCATGATACAAACACCAGAAAACTAGAAAGCACAAAGGCAACCAGCTTCCTGGCACAAATAAATTACACATGTCTATGCTCAACCTTTACTTTGCGTGTGCAGTAATACGTTTCAAGAGTAATCACCACAGTTACACATAAAACCTTTGCTTTTAGCATCATGCTTCCTTGAAAACTGAAAAAGTTAGAGATAACTCATTCTTTCAGCTCATTCATGAAAAACCAGATTCTGACAAAGGAGCCTCAGAGGCCAGAGAGCTCAGGGTAAAACAGGACCATGCTGTGAAGGATCAGTTTACTGGTACCCTGCCAGGGATGTGTTGCTTGTTTTGTGGAGAGGTTCCTCTACCCATCCATCCTCTCCCTGGGAGAACACCTTTAGTTTAATACACTCACAGCTCTTTTCATGCTTTTTTTTTTTTTTTTTTTTTTTCCTTAACTACTCGTTTTTTATTGCCCCATAAAAGGCACAGAGTGACAATGAGGTTGTCTTTCACTGACACAGTATGGGGCTAACAAGCCCCTGTGTTGGACCAGACTGGCTTGTTCCCATGGATCCTGGGTGATGTTACATGACATAAATGCTCCAGCAGCTCCATCAGAAATGGTGGGAACTGGGACATCTCACCCCAAAGCCATGCCAGAGAAGGGATTTGATAAAAGATTGGCAGTCCTGACCTGTTAAACGCAGATGCAGATAAAAGACTGCTGCATTGCTGACCTTCTGGGCAAGTGCTACCAGTGCATCCCTGTGACCAAGGTAGGATCAGAAATCCCAGTGGGCAGAGACAGACAGACAGGCACTGTAAGTCACAGCAGACCCCCATGGCAGTCAGGGTGTGTGTCATGCCTCTGGAGCAAGACCTGTGACCCAAAGGGCCCTGCCCAGCGGTACTGCAAGGCAGCCGACACTGAACCAAGGGAAAATGGTGGTTTCTGAGCTTGGCTGCCTCTTCCACCGACCAGCCCCAGGTGGGTGCTGGTCTCACCTTGGCGTTTCCCGGGCAGCCGCCTCTTGACGAACAGGCTGAATTAATGAGCTAGAAAGTGTTCCCGTGCTAATCGCACCCTCCTGCGACTCAAGTCAACGTAACACTGCCCTCTTGTGCTTCGACACATAAGGGGCCTTTGCTGCTAGTTGATTTCTTTTCATTTTTTAATCGGAGGGAGGGGCAATCTACAAAACCAGGTTTCCCCAGTTGGTTGTAAAGCAACGCCCATGGCATTTTATCCCAAGAGGTCAAATCGAGTCAATTTCTTGGCATTCTCAAAGCATGGGTGTCCTGCACAGTCTAGGCTTACCCATCCATTTTGGGCAGGGAAAGTAAAAGGATGGGTAAAGGTAATAAAATCAAAGGGAAAATAACAATATAAATAGAACTCAAGGTGGAGAAACAATGGAAAAAATAACAAATAGAAAACTGCACTATTACAAAAGCCCTTTGCCTCACACAGGCTCTGTTAAACCTTTTTAAAGCACTGGTTAATGGATGGAATCAGCATTTAATTAATGCTCTGTTCAAATTTAGGTCTTTAGAGGCACATATCCCAAGCAGAAAAAAAATCAATTCATCATGATTAATGTTTTACCTAGAAATAACTGCAACCTGCTCAGTAATCATGGGCAATGGCATGTCTGGGGCTAGAGGCTTTTCCTCCTCCCAGGCTCCACTAGACTATAGAGAGTACATTTTCAAGATACCCATTTAGTGCTCCATTATCCCTTGATGGGCAACAGAGCATTTCTGCTGGGGATGAAGGTCTTAGTAATACTGCTACAGCTTTGAGAAGATGTCCCATCCCAGAAGTCATCCACAACTTCATCCACTTAAAGGATGCTGATAAAGAAAATCTTGGCCCTTGGTGGCCCAGTTACGGCTGCTGTGCACCCTACTGCCCTCCCTCCTACACTCCTGAAACAGAGTGGGACTTGATGGCATAGCCCACGTAGAAAGGCTGCAGAAATGCAAAGGCATAGGAGAGTACACTGTCATGAATCCTGCACCACAGGATCTCCCCCTGTGCTTTTACAACACCATGTAAATGGCTGCTGTTTGCAGCTGTATTTTCACCTTTTTCTTCTGCAGGAAGGACACGGATCAGGTCTGATTTTATTTCACTATTTATCTGACCTGCCTTGGTCCCAACACAAACGGGCATTGAAGAAAACTTATTTTTAAAAATCAGTGGATGCACTGCAGCAGTCATAGCATTCAAGCAGAAAGATGTTAGAAGCTCACTGGGAGAGGAAGGAATGATGCTGACAGAGGAGAAAGAAAAACTGGTAATGGCACATGAGAAAAGGTGCTTTTCTGACACAATGCTGATTCTTTCTTGGCTATTGCTATTTAATAGATTACTTGCATAAGTAGAAGAAAAAAAATAAAACAACCGAAAGAAAATGAAATAGGTGCCAAGTACAGACCTGGACATGCTGCATCATTTTCTAATTGATTTTAGAACAGTTTGTTCCCATCCAGCTGCACACTCGGGCATGTATATAACTCTGTGTGTTTTCACGCTGTAATCTCTAATGTACCTAAGTACGTTCTTACCTGCTGCGCAGGGCAAGGCTGCCTCTGTGGACCTGCACAAATGTTTTCTTAAGTTGAAACCTGTCTCCCTGGGTCCTTTGAAGAAGCCTCCAGGGGATAAGCATCCATTCAGAAGGGGAAAGAACTGTAAGAGCACTTCAATCAATAGCCTATGAAATATGTAATCACTGAAGCTATACCAGCTTACAGTGGCTGAAACAGAATGAAGCTCATTTACTACAGTACAAAACTATACAGGGGAAAAAAACCCAACAACCTCTAAAGTGGATGCAAAATCCATCTCTTTGCACTCCTCTCGCTGTGATAACTAAGCTGGTAGTGGATGATCACAACATCTTCCCTTGCCGTCGAGGCAGGTCATTACTGCTCTTTGCTTGTGAGACGTAGTCACAATTTTTCAGCTGGCAAGAAAAGGACGGCAGTCTTCCTTAGCATCACCCAAAATAAATATTGAAAATGTTTATGTTAGGGAGGAATGTGGCTGAAGATTGGGGAAGCTCTTCAGACATAATTAAAATGCACTAAGTGGCTTGCTGGCAATTACCTACTATTGTCACCAACCCAGGCTGGATCTGGTATGTCAGAAACTCCCACATCCACTTTTCTAAATAAAACTCAGATAGGAGAAAATGACACAAGTTTTTTGACCAGGAAATTTGACATTTTGGTGTTGACATCTCCTACTAAGTATTCATAATAAAACTTCCCAGGAAAGACAGACAAATTATGTTGTGAAGCCTTCTACTGGGCAGAGTTTAAGGTGTCCTTGTGTGAACTGATTTGAAACTTCTGAATTCTTCTTTTTCTACCAGCCAGAAGTGGAAATTCCTTCCAGAGTTACCAGAACTCTTATTATACCAGTGAGATTGATTCTTCTGATAAACCAGTTAAAGCAAAATACAGCATTGGATGAGAATGCAACAGTGACCTGCCTGCCTGCCGCTCAAATAAAACCAATAACATATTGAAGGGCTATTGAAACCTATTGTATTTTCTTTTCCAGTTGAGGATGTCTTGATGTCACAACCTGTACCATGGGGATTTGCAGGTCCTCAGCTACTAGAAAGGGTCTTTCAGCAGCAATGCCTCGGAATGCTTCCTATTACCGGCTGCTGTCTCCAGCTAGTGATAACTCTTAAGAGTTTGTTTCAGATCTTGAACTTACTGCTGTAATAGTAGCATTCATCAGCTCAGGACTTGAGTCCATAATGTATTTTTCCTGAGGCTACACCTTAAGGTAATCTAGAAATGGAAAGGAGTGAGGATCCCTACTTATTAAGTATGGTAGAGTTTTTTACTCAAAATTAAAAAAAAAAAAAAAAAAACCAAAAAAAAACCACCAACCCCACAACAAAAAAAAACTACCAAAACCTTAACTTGTGCTTCATCAAGTGCTTGAGAAGCCAGTACAAAGGGAAAAAAAAAAAAAAGTTATTATTGGTCAGAGTGAATTTACTCTGGAAATGAGAAATATAATCATACTGGGTAGGACCCACCTCTGATTCAGCTTCGCAAATAAGTTGCTTTAATATAAAGACTGTTCCATTTATAAAGAGTTTTTATGATGTGCTTACTTATGGCAGCAGGGGATGAGACCCATTGACCCCCCAAGGGCTCTCACTAGTGCAACGCTCTAACTTTCAACACTGTTAAAGTTTCCTCATTCACCTAATGGTGAAGAAAACACATTAATCGCCAGTCCTTCCAAAGGATCCTGCGGCTCCATCATCTAAGGTCTCAGATCTGTCATCAGAGCTGGACTGGTTTTATGGTCAGGAGCCCATGAAGGTTTTCCTTATTAAATGTTTTGGCAGAGATTGTGGGTATGGTAGCCCTGTGGCTTTGCAGGAGCTGGGGATACTGAGACGGGGCTGCAGCTCCTAGAGGGGATCAGCCCCCTTGCTTCACCACAGAGTAGCATCCACCACCTTGTTCTGGGGCCACAGCATCCAGCAGCGTGGATCATCCCAGAGAGGGTCTATCAGTTCTTTCCCTGGTAGCACACAGAGAGAAAGAACAACAAAGCCAGGCAAGTAATATGGTACAAAGGCCTATTCTAAACAGAATTGTTCTTCTCTAAAAAAAAAAAAAAAAAAAAAAAAAAGAAAAAAAGAGAAAGGAGATAT
>JAAGNO010002466.1:0-29940 GCA_033439905.1 Ceryle rudis
TATATAAATTTATAAATACTATAAAAGTCTAAATACTTTCTGAAGTGAACATCCTAATCACAGAGCTAGTACTATTCTGAATCATGCATCTGTGTCACATCATAAAATGAGACACATACAAGACAAAAACTGTAACTCTATTCAAGTTGTATAAGAATCACAACCATTTCTAGTCTAAAAAAAAAAAAAACCCAAACTGTCAGAAAGCTGGAAAACATTCAGAATGTGTGAAAAAATATAGTTTTAAAAAATATAAGTATGCTTTATGTCAAGCTATCTGGACTTAAGAAATATAGCAGAGCTACACATACTTACAGAGAAAAAATGAATTGAAACAAAATTTAGTTCTCTTGTTTAGGATAGAAATTAAACTTTTATTCTAAATTCCGTTTGTAAAAATCCCTGTAGACAGATTTCTTTAAAAATGGATATGTAGTAACTAATGTGCTTGAATGTGTCTCATTTGTTATATTAAGTACTATGTAATTGGACATATGCAGCTCCCTGACTTGAACAAGAAGTATACAGTCTCCCTAAATATGTGATCTAAATACAGCAATCTGAGCCAATGTCATTTGTTCATGTCCATAGCTAAATTCTTCCTCCCAATGTGTCCTGTGTGGTTCCATGTCTGTGATGTGAGACACATTGTACATATTTGTTTCTGAAAGGAAAACCTGGCCCTTTAATAAACTCATTAGGCAGCATACCCTTCTAAATGAAATATGTGCAATTAAATGATCAGGTCTTATGCCAGAGTGTTCTGGAAATATAGATTGCTGATTGTTAATAATTTTTATTTCAGGAATAACTATTGAGCTATTTTTCAAACTGAGTATATACCAATTTTTAAGACATCTCGGTTGTTACTGTTCAGAGTAGAAGCCAAGGAAAAAAGAGTATTTCTACTCGACAGTTTTCTTTACTGCCCAAAAATGTGTTTTGTCCTGTTGGCCTGGATATAATAATATAAATATAGAGGCAGTGTTGCTTTTTAATTCACAGAATAAGTGGAAGCTGTCCCAACAAGATTAGCAATAGTTGTTTGGAAAAACACACTCAGATTTCCTTCAGATGAGAGAGGAACACACCAATACGTTCTTCACTGATTTGTCATTTGATAAGGCAGAATCTAGACAGTATTTTCATAAATACAGAACATGGGAAGCAACATACTCCCTTCGTTGATTTAGTAAACAGCAGAAAAAATAACTCCTTACTCCTTTCTACTCCTCTGTATTTCCTTGGACTTCTATTGTCTTTGTTTCTATAGAATTTCTGGCCATATTAGATCATGCACACTCTCTGAGTCATCTCACAGTAATATTTACAGACTTCATTTGAAATCCTAATAGGTGCATTGGTTTAAAAGTTTGAATTTTTAAAATAATTTTGCACATTCTAGTGAATGTTCCAAAATTCTAAATATTGTTTTGAGTCTATCCACCTTAATAAACACCACAGAGGCACTAGCACATTGGATCTCACTTCTGTGCCAAATACCACCAACTACTGGGGAGCTGGAATATTGATTCAGGCCCAGCGTGGCAGCCTCAGCTGAACTACTCTACTTTTAAAATGCACCTGATCTCAGAGCATGACTGAAAAGCATTTATAAATAGATATTAAAATAAGGTTCACTCATCCCCATCTAGCTAGTGTGATAGAACATGGAAATAATATAAAAAGCAATAAAGCAGAACATTTATGTCATCAACTTCAATTTTATTCTGAAAGATTTCCAGATTTTACAATGCATAAATTCACTGCTTCTGTGTAGAGGTGTTTCTTTCTCTCTCTCTTTTTTTTTTTTCTTTTTTTTTTTTTTTTTTCTTTTGTGTGTCTGTGATATGTCCTTATATTACAAAGAAAGGTTATGGTCTGCCTTTAAGCTGTGAATAACATGCTGTGATAACTCATCTCAAATCCATTTGTCTTCCCTTGCAATATGGAGACCCATTGCTGAAAATCAGAAAGGAATTAGGAATAATTTAAGACATTTAGCAATCTTTACTAGCAGAATAGTTTATTGGGAGCCTGTATCTCTTATCTGTAAGGCATAATCAGATTTCATGTCTGTCAACTTCAGAAGGTAAAAGGGATGTGCTTTCTTGGGAACCTTGAGCGCATACAGTTTAACTAAGTATGCCATGTTTATGATACTAAATCTGGGCAACTAAATGCAAGGGCTCTACCTGTTCCTTTCTTTTCTTTGTTTCATGTCTCACTTTCCTGCTCTGTTACATGAAGCATTTACAGGATAATACCTTGGTTTTGTCCATACCTTGGTTTTGTCAAAAACCTGGAAAACAGGACAGCTCTGATGTAACTATTACGACAGAGCTAGCACCAAGGAACTGTTGCACATTTTGATTAGTCATAGATATGGATCATTTGGTCCATTTCTTGGTCATGAGTAGTTTGAAATTCTGCAGTGTTCAGTGTTATACAGTTGTCTAATTCATTTAACTGACATTAAGTTCTCAGTAAATCAATGAGCAAATGTTCACCCAGTTCACAAACTGTAAAGGCAGTTCCTCAGTTCATCTTCTGAAACTCCTCCTTGACATTGAAATGATGGGGACTGAAAACAGTGTCAGTTAAGATTCAGCCTGCTTTCTTTGAGCTACAAAATACAGCCTTTGCATTACAGAACTCTGTGACAAGGTTTAAAAATACATTCCTGAACAGAAGTTGTGCTATCCCCCCTGCTTATATCCCCGATTGTGCTGTAATATAATGCACTTTAACAAAATTCACAGAAATGTTCTATGGGTGAATGTTGGAAAATTCAAACAGACTGGCTCTGCCATCTGCTACTTCTGATAAGGGACTCATCTGTCTGTTGAGCAGGTAGTGAAGAGACTTGACAAAAAAAAAAAAAGAGAGAAGATAATGAAACACTGAAAACATGCTGTATCTCACAGTTACTTGTGGACACGCATCACTTAATTGTGGGTCAAACCAATGTTATTAAGTATTTAGAAAACATTTTGGATTCATTTGGAATTAAATATGAATATATGCAGAATGTTGCAAAATAAACTTACAGATGTAATTTGGCCACTGAACTCAACTCCGTCTCTGTTTCAGTGACAAGACTAACAAGAGTAAGCATAATTGTGAAGGAACATTTATCTTGACTGTGTCACTCACAGCACAATAAAAAAATCCTTAGTCTGCTGGGGGCACACAATTAAAACAGCACAAGGGTTAATTACACTCTGTCCTAAGGAAGGACAGCATGCAGTTTCAGTGCCGTGGGAGCAAACACAGAAATGATTCATTCTCTCTTTTTTTCTACTGCCAACAGGAAAAGTCTCCAGCTCTTTAGAACCTCTTCATCATTGCAAGAGAGGACAGGGAGAAGGATGGCCTTACAGGGATCGTGAAAGGGTGGGGAAAGGATCTGCCATTGAGGAAAATGAGAAGAACAAAAAGGTAGGAACTGTGATTAGCTCCAAGAGTGGGATAGAACATTAACCTTTAGTTTGAAGTGACTGGAACAGAGGAAAAGCCCACATGTGAGGCAACGTGCTCTTCAGTGGTGTAGGACTCTATTCAGGATGAAAGGCCCAAGGCCTGGGAAAGGGTAGTCTTGAGGGAGATCTGACTGCATGTTATATACTCCCTTGAATGAGGTAAGTAATGCCAAAGGGGCTACTCTGAAATGGCAAATAATAGAAATATCACAAGGAAGAACTCCAGGGTAGTGAGACTCATCAAGAGACTACGGTTAGGAAAGTTTATTCTTGACAGCTTTCAATAAAACCCTTCTATCTGCTTTTCATTCTCTCCTGTCAATCTGCGGAAGTCCTCTCTCCCTCAGTGGAGTAGAACAACCAGTAACACACCCTTAGCTGGATGAAATCTTTATGTAGATCTTCTTCCTTTTGCCTGACATATTCTACCATCAACTTCCACATGAAAATTTCTGGTGTTATGTCTTCCACTGACAGCTGTGGCACGTTTCTAGGTGTATCTGGATTGCCCAATCTTATCTGAACTTTTTATGTACTTTTGTGAAGTTTACACACCCCATGAGACCTCACCCCCAATCATATAAATGTGGATAGATTTTCAAATCTGGCATGATAATTTAAAAATAAAAGTGCTAAACCAGACAGTATTACCCCTGAAATTTAGTTTGAAACATAAAAAATCCAAATGTTGGGGGCACAAGCCACTCTTGATTAAAATTAAATGTCATTTTCTTCACTGCTCTGTAGTTTGAAATCTTAGTAGTTATATTCTTATCTCCCTGGTTTATGTTCAGTGTGTGTTAAAAATCCAGGAACAGGGGTATTAAGCAGAAGACTGTTAAATCAGTGTAGCAAAGTGGAAGTAAAATACAGTAGAGAAGTTGCTGTAGGAGTAAAGAAAACTTATAAAACATTTATGTTGCTTTTCTGTATCCTATTGAATTTTCCATAAATTTGATTAAGAAGAAGTCTGATCTATTTATATATGTTGAGCCAACTAGTCCACTTAAGAGCAATATAGTTTGGTAACTTATCAAGATGAAGTGTTTTGCAGGGTGGATGAGAACCAGTACTGGTTCAATCCAGTCAAAGTTGGTGATGTGTTTTCCTGTCTGCACTATATTCATAAGTTTAATGACTGGAATAATTCACATAAAAATGCTTCAGGAATGCTGATCAGCTTTGTAGCAATTGAAAGTTCCTTACAGTATGAGAGACAATTGCAATTTTTAGTGAATTTTTTAGTGAAGGATTTTTCACTATACAAAGGCTTGTTCATGAATCGCCATCAATCTTTCATGAAGTCTGTTGAAGGCAAAACTTTAATAGATACAGGGGGCAAAAATACTTGTTCAATTTCCTTATAATTCTACACAGGTTAAGGCAAGGCACGGTGGAGAAAGCAGCACACACTCACGGGTACCATACCAATCTTGGTAGTTGATGAAGATATTAATGGCAAAAGCAAGCTCCTGTCAAAATATGATTTCTTGCAGAAGTAATGCTTCTGCCTTTGAACTTTGAAACTCTATTTGCTCTCAGTACAGTATACCGTTCCCATCTGTTTTTTGATGGACCACAAAAGATTCAAATATTTCTTTTCCTGGATTATTGCAGCAATATATATTGATGTGTCAAAACCAGAACCTCACAGAAACTCTCTTTGACTGTAAAGCTTGGTGAAGGTGTAGTTTTATATGGAACTGGAATGAAAAGAGAGTAATGTTAATTCTCCTTTGGAATAGAAGTTATGTATTTTAAAACTAGACCAAGTTTCACATTTTATGAATGTTTTGTGTTACCACTGTGTTCAGGCGAGCTGGTGTTCTATGCACTCTGTGTTACAGGAATTCTCTCAACTTCACTTTTTTTGCTTTTGTGTGTATGTCCACTCCAAGGAGAGCAGATACTTTTTAGCTTTCAGTCTTCCTTTTCAGAGCTCATCCCTTAAGAAGGGGAAGTATAAAAGTATTATTTACCATGGTGGATGTGACTGAGCCTGCCACACTCTCTGTTTTTTCCACAAATGAATTGTTCTTGAAGTAGTATTTGGAATGACCCTAATCAGTGGATCTTTCAAATATCATTCTTTTGAGTTATATGGCACAATTTATACCCTGTAGATAATTGTGTCAGGGACTCTTATGGCACGCAAACCATTGACATATCAATTTTTATCGGCTTTTATGTTTAAACTCTTTATAAAAATTTTGAGGAGTTAGACAAGCACTTCAGTACCTGTATATTCAGAATCTATAGACACATCTGTAATAACCAACACCGCCCTTGGTTATCGCTCTTGGCAATCAGCAGTGACCTTATTAGCACTGCCCTCCAATATAATGAATTGAGGTTTATAATGACCTGAGAAGAACACATTAATTATCCCTATTACTTCTTTTTCTGCAAGTTGTTTTTACTTTACAAGATCACACCATGTGACTTTGGAGAATGCTATAGACCTGAGTCCCTGTGTTGTACACACACAACTGATGAACAGTAACTGCAGTTTCTATAGGTATAGTAAGTGGTCGTTATGCATAGATATATTAGAATAGTTGTTTCTTGTTTACATGTGTTTAATTATTCACAAGCATACGCATAATATTTGTTTGCATAGTTCCTTTGTGTATATGGGAAGCCCTCCTGGCAAAGTTAAACACCTTTACATGCATACAAAATTCTCTATTTCAATTGACAGAGCTTCAGTAAATTATTTATAATTACCTTCCTCATTCCTTTTTGTTATGACTGGTCTGAAACAGACATTCACAAAGGCAATTCAAACTGTGCACTGCATTAATATGAATAAACATTCCAGGAGGCCAGGATTATACACCTTTCACGTATTTTTCCCCTGTGGAGTTTACTTAGCAAAATCATGAATCACACAACTTCTGATAATACAGTGAGCAATTCAGAACATTTCCTTTTCATACTCTAATGCCATTTTTTTCTATTACAGCTTGAAAAGTATGGAACATAAAGAAGAGAGGGATAGAATAGGAATAAAATTTAGGCATAAATGGTACAAAATAAGAGCTATTTTTCTATTTGTTACTTTCAAAAAGTATTCCATTGGGGTGCTTGGAGTTTTGCAAAATTAATGTATCTATTAATAAAAAGACAGCTTTTACTCTAATGCAAATTACCTATAGTAATCTTTTTTATTTTGTAATATTTAAAAATCTCTTATCTTGTGATGTTTTAAGAAGTGCATTCAGTTCTCTGTTTAGAAAATGGGGTAAGATCGTGGGATCACTGAATTCAAGACACATGCTGAACTTTATATTTTTACTTTACAGCTGTTAAATAGAAATCAGCAAACTTGTGGTTCAGGTCCTAATTTTAGTATCTGTATCATTCTGAATTGAATATTCCAAAAGTCATTTCTATTTGATACACAGTATTTTTATAGTTCATAGCTTCTGAAACTGAAGGTTTCAGATATAGGTTCACATTTGAATGTGACTTTGTGCAGCTGAAGTTGAACTGAAGTTCTCTTTCTGCACCATGTTTGAGTCTCAGGACTAAGTACTGGGGTAACACAAGGAGTAAAGGGGACACCGATGCAGTCCTGTGTAACAGGTAAGCATTTATACCTGTGTGTGCATGCATAGCCTACCTATGTGGAAAACAGAAAGTAGTCAGTGTTAGTTAGGACTGCTGTGAATAGAAGGCTAAAATCATTCAAATTATCTTGCACTTGCTCAGATAAACCAGTTCACTTGAACAGTGGATCAGCTGTGTCTAAAACCTTATTTTTTTCTCAAGTTGATCTGTTATGTGTGTCCCAATTAAATATTAGTTGACCCAAAGAGAGAGTAAGTGCCGTTCTGATCCAGTTGTTAAATCTCAGTATGAGATGGGTTATCTGAGTTGCAATGGATATACGCTGGAACTGCTGCATGGAAGAAAAGCATTCTTCCACATTACACAGTTTATGTGTTAGTTTGATGACTAAGGTGCTTGCCAGAGTTTGAGAGTTCAAATATTCTCATTTTAAACACTTGCCTAACCACTAGGTAAAAAAAAAAAAAAAAAGTGTCATCGTTTGCTTTTTATTGCACATACCAAAAATTGTATCTTTTGATACATCTAACATGAACAGAATTCAAAGTTTTGTTTTGGTTAGAGGTTACACATTTAAATTTGGGATTTATCTAGCTGGATGCATGTTATTAATTTTGTTCTTAATTTCTGTCACTGAACTGAAAAATTAATTACTCAGAAAAGAACTCAAAGAGATCTTGTAAGTAAGACACTAGTGCTGGTGGGACATCATCTCAGTTTTTATGCCCAGAGAATGGAAAAGCTCTGTTCCAACCACAGGTAAAATCCTGATCCCACTCTTACAATCCCAATCCCACTAATTCCTGGAGACTGACTATTGAATTCCAGTATTGGTACTCCCCACCTTTCAAAAATTCACTCATATCAGACTGTCAGATGGGTAGTAGCTATATACTACACATCATATATTCATTTTTATATTCTATGTGTCTGTATGTGTACAGACACTTCAGAGGTTCAATGTAAAAGGAAATGCATTTAAACCAGGCTTATACCACCAAAAATCACCTGGAGTATTAATAAAAATGAAAGGCTCCAAGACCATAATTACTATCAGTATACAGATTTCTGTTTATTTTTCACAATGCAATCTTTATGATTGCTGAAATAATGTTATTGCACTGTAAAACAAATGAAAAAGAGATTTAAGCTGGACATAACTTCTTCAAATCAGCCTGTGAAATACATACAATAAGGTTATTCTCACAATTTACTCTATAAAGCAATTTAGGTCCACATTGGAAGATAGTTTTAAAACTCTAGTCAATGGAGAGAGGTAGAATCTACTGAGAAGGTGAATCAGATTTCAGAAGGTAAATATCTAAAGTATAAATACCTGAGAGATCATGCATGCATCGTACCTATGTTTTGGAGAGATGGAGACGTTATAAAAGTCTGCATTTCATTATGGTCCTGAGACATTAGTAAAAATACATAGGTTATGAATCCAAAGCTCTTGTGGCAATAGTTGCACACGAGCAAGCACTGAAAAACAAAGCAAAAGTCAGATCATGTCTGTAACAGTGCAGATAGAGAGCCACAATCTCAGGTAATCACTTGACTAGTGATCAATGTCATTTCACATAAAATAAGCAAAGGTGAAAATAAAACATTGACATTGTGAATGCTTGATTAAATCTGGAGCCAATTAGGCTGGCATAGTTTAAGGTAAGAGTACAGGTGGTAAATTGTCTTACTCTTGGGTCAAGTCAGAGAAAAGACACAATTAGAAAGACAGGCATACTGCAGCCAACATGATTCAGAGAGTGGAAAATTAAATGCTTGTTAGCAAAGCCCTGACAAGCAATAAGAATAATGTATTAAATAACTGCTGATTTGGATTAAAAGTGTTCTGTGCAAGTCTGTTGAGGTAACATGGAAGTTGTAGCTGTTTCCCTCTGGTTTTCTATTTAGAATTTTGTCTATAAATTAGTGAATTCATTCATAGGGACCAGTCCTCATAATTTTTTCTATTACTCAAGTTCTCCCTTCATAACAGCATACCCAGACTGTGCTGTTGTGCTTCTTCCTCCACATCATTTCAGTGTGCTTTTTTCTTTCTGTTTATTCTATTCTACTTAAGTCTTTATTGCTATAGGATCTGGCTTCTTTCCAGTACTGCATTATGTATTAATTAATATGCTTTAGCAGAGCACAAAAGAAACTTCAGTCAACTGCAAATTATTTGGCGTGGTGCAAAAGTAACTGGATGAAATTTAATGCCCTGCGTTATACGGGAGATTGAATAGTCTATAGGTCCATTTTGGCCTTAAACTCTGTGGTTATATCTGAAATAGTAGATACAAGAACATGATGATGCTCAAAGGCTGATGCAGGAATATTTTACATGCCTCAGACCCTCCTTATTCCTAGTTCACTTCCATGTGAAACTCAACCTGTGAAAACTATGCATTGTGGTAGCTCTTGATTAAGGTTGCTTATTGGATCCTTACTGATGACAGCACAAGCTTCAGTGGTTGCTATCACTTAAACTTTCCAAAGATGTATAGTTTTGTACTGATTTTTTATTTATACTGAAATCTTCCAGGAATTTTCATGTATTCTTGCACCTGTGCCACTTTTTCCTATTCTTATGATTTGTCCTGTTTTTTTGACTAGCCTTAGTTTAAAAAAAAAAAAGTCTTTTTTTTAAAGTCTTTTTTCATTTTACATTTGCAATTCAAGTCAAATAGACCGTCCAGGTTTAATTAGAGGACACAATGCACCCTAATGAAATGGCTAATAATATCAACAATATCATTCAGATAAACTGTGCTCAGTTTGAAATATCTTTTTGTGATATCTGAATGCACACTTTACTGCATTAAATTTGGAATAAATGCACAGGTTTTCACAGGTGAACTGAAAAGATGATTTACCATTAAGTGTAGAACTACTGGCCAGATGGTTCTATTTAGAATTAAAGTTGGGTTTTATGTACCACTGTCAACATAGTATGATGCAAATAGGTCGTATAATTCAGCTCGGCCTGTTTGAAAATACCAGTCTGATTTATCTTCCCAGGTATTTTTTGCTCATCTGAAAGACATACACTAAGCTTTAATGGCTGTTCCAATGCAAAGCAACTGCTTTCCATGTCAAACAAAAGCCCCTATTAGTGTGAGGTAATGTGTCAGCTACTGAGAAGATTCTGGTATGGTAGCAAACTAATAAATATTCATAAATAAACTTGAACTAGACAATGCAGAGATTCTCCGAAGAATGTGCTACAGACTTAATCCAGAGAGTGTTGTAGTAATTAACAGATAAAAGAGTAGGTTCATTAAATGAATATGCAGTGTCATGAAATCAGAGCTGTGCATTGATCACTGCTAACTTAAAGATTCTTCCTTAGCCAGGATATTTTGACACCCCATTTATCACTAGTCCTATTTTTAGATTTTTAATTAGCAGATCACTAGCCCTTACCTCATTAACTTGGCTTCTGTAAAAACATTATTTCTAGAGATAATAGCTAGGTTAGAATAATCACCACTTCCAATTTCTTGAGCTGCAAGGAAGGACAGGACTTTGGCTTCTATGACTTGAAACTGTATTTCATACCAGGCAAATCTGACCTTGACTCAACAGCATGTGTCTTATTTTCCGAACAATTTCTCTTCATTTCTTTTCCTAAATGCATTAACCTCAAAACATGCACCTTTTCAATGACAGCTGAAACATTTTCCTATTTATCTTAAATGCTTATTTCTACCCCTCTGTTTGCAAAACAGTTTTGGGAAAATTGTACCTAGGTGTCTGATTAACACAGCTTGCTGTATATTTGTATAGATAGGTTTTTAAATGATTGGCCTTTAATAGTCTTTTTATGAGAGAAAACAGCATTTCCAGAAGTTAAAATAAACTGAATAAAGACATATTTAACACTTACATTTGTTAAGTATAAGGGCTTAAGAAACTAATAAGAGGCAGACAATTGACAAATCAATGAAGTACGTCTTGGGCAGATGTTTCCTTCAATTTGAAGTGTCTGTTTTATTGCTTATACTGGTGAAAGGTATGTTCCACCACTGGTGATGAATAGAGGTATACATCATACCATACTGTTTGAAGACTATATCATTGTATCTGTAATACTCATGCTATATTTTCAACATACTGGTTAAGGCTTAAGGTTTTCCTGTGGCAAGATCCAGAATTAAATCATCTTGTCTTTTTGCTCTAGTATATGTAACAACAATGAAAACATTAGGCTAGCCTCAATTAAATGGCCAGTGAATTAGGTAGCTGAATAATATCTGCACCCGTGGCAGTTGTATCCAATTAAAATTACTATCAAATGAAAAAATTGATTCGTTTCTTCAAGCAGAGAGGTTTGCATCATGCAAGCAGTCTAAATAATTTACATTAGAGCTTTCAACACATTTCAAATGCTGTCATCTCTGCCTTGTGAAACAGTTTATGGCATCCTAAAACTTGCTTTCATTACATGCAAGGATTTTGCAATCAATGGTAAGCCAGAAGTTCAGAACACGATCTAAGAAGGTCATAGTTCTGCCACTGAAAATAGTCTGGGGAAAGGTCACCTAATTATTTTGCATTTTATGAGGCTTATAGCTATGCTCTGATATGTAGCTATGTGTATGCAATCTCATTAAGCGCTAATGCTAGCTTTGTAATGAAAACAATCCATTTTCAAACTTAAGATCTAATTTTCTCATTTGCCACATCTTTAATGTAAAAAAGATTACAAGCACAGGACTTTGTCAAGATGAGTACACAAAGTGTGAAGCTTATCATTACATTATTAAATTAATGAAATGGATGACAAAGTGAATTTGTGAAAAAATATAATTTGCTATAATTAGGCTGGAGTGTTTTAATTTAGACAATCATGCATATATTTGGAAAGACTCATTCAGACTTTTCCACTGAATGACACAAAACCAGAGGATGTGGTATCCTACTGCATAAAGTTGTGCAGCAAGAAAGCATCTTACTAATTCTGACAATTTTTTTTAAACTGGGGGTAATTGCCCTAAACGTGTTAGAGTGTCCTCGTGTTTTAAAAAGGGTGGCTCCTGCTCTATCCAGTACTCCCAGCGATATTACTGTGATTACCTCATGACTCCTGGTCTGTATGCCAAGTGGGTGAAGGCATCACAACTTCCCCCTGAGGTAGATGCCTGTATCCTGGAAGACAAGTAGGCACAAGTGGACTACCAGGATGAGGGCAGAGAGCCTTTGGTCCCCACACCAACATTAGCTAACCTGGCACATGCATTCACACGTGCTGTGGCAGCACATTTGTGCAGTGGCCCTGAAAGGACAATGTTGTAGCAAATGTATTTCAAAAATGTACACTTGAACCATTCCTACATCTTACAGTATCTGTAGCACCACAGCAATACTCACATCTATATAACAACATCTAACACCAGCAGCATAGCACCCAACTTCTGTGGCAACACAGCAAAGGGACTCCAGATTAACAACAGAGTTCAAAGCGCCAGTGCCACTCAGCAGCTATTCAGAGAAGATAACAAGGCACTACATTACAGGACGCATAAGAGACTGAATATATAAATAACATTATATTGTCTTTCTATAAATCAGTAGGTGCTGCAGTCTCATCCTGGCTACAGGACTGGTAACCTTGTCTCAGAAAACGTATTGTGGAGGCAGAGACAGAGACAGCTTGCAGAGGAGTGATGAATCATCAAGGGCATCTTAGAGATTAAGAGAGATTGAGAAGATTAGGACTGTTTACTTTGGAAATGAGAGGACATGATCAAAGTAGCTGAAGTACTTCAAGAAGTGTCTAAAAGACAGAACAGTGTAATTGGAAATTACTCTTTTCTATGCCTCAGAGCACAAGACAAGAGTCAACTCCATTAAATTAAAATAAAAGGAAATTTAAACTGATTTAGGGAGCTGAGGGCACTAACAGGCCTTCATGGCCCTGCCCCACTTCCCAAGTGCCTCCCACTACCCTTTCCATGGCCCAGGATCCCATTTCAGCTCAGCCCAGGGACATCAGTCCATGCCCCAGCAGCATCACTTGACCTTCCGGCTGCTCAAAGGGTCCATAGCAGTTACCACCCCACCCTGGCCTGTTCACCCCCACTGTGGGCCAGTACCCCATCAATCCGTAGCCACCCCTAATGCGTGGTCACATCCCTGAGGGAGCTACTTGCCCACAGGGAACCCTGACAACCATCTCATGCCACTATTGGCTTCCAGCTCCCTTTCCCATATGGGACAGCTCCATTCTTGCTGCTCCCTGTAAACGCATAAAAGGAAATACCTAGTGCCAAAGTGTATAACCAATTTGCAGATCTCGCTGCCAAATGAAAATATCGACACGAAGAATTTAGCAGATCTCAGAATAAAGGAAAGGCATTAATCTGGATATCCAGACTTAATTAATTTATTAAAACATTACCTTTTATGGAAGAAGCATTAGATCTTCAGGCTTTAACCAACTCCTATCAGAGGTAGATGAGAAGATGAGATTTCTCAGAGGGTGAAGGTTGCCTCACAGCTTCCCGTAGAACTTCTTCCTCTGAAGTTTCCAGTACTGACAACTACCTGATAGAAGATACCAACTAGTAGATGTGTCTTCTGTTCACAGCTAGAGAAGCAGAAAGTGGATAAAAACTAGAATTCATTTTTGAGTGGTCTGTGGTGTTCACACGTCCCATATTTTCAATTTATGAGCTACTTGAAGTGCACTGTAGTTTTGCAAGGATATAGCTTTCTGCTGGGAATTCCTCTTGGACTTTTTTTATCTAGGGACAAGCATTCTTCAGTCCTACTGAAGCTATGTAGCTGCAAATATATCATGTCATGGCAATGTGAACTGAAGCTGAAGAAGGTCTAAATCCCTTAAGGGCTGCTTCCTCTCTCCACCACTTTTTACCTAGACTGTCCTATAAATCTTGGTCCAGAAATGATCACATGATTTTAAATCTCATGTTACATTATTAAATGTAGGTCTGCATGACTAGCAGACAAAAGATGTTGGAAATCCTTTAGTAAAAGCCAAGTTTTTATTTGAAATATCCAGCTTAGTCCTTGGAAATCACTCAATACCTCATGCATCACTTGATGTGTCAATTGACATGGGCATACTTGACTCTGGATGTCCAGGTTATCTTGTTTAGTGTGATCTCAGATATCCCTGCCTTATATGGTTTCCCTAAATGACTTCTAGAGGTCCTGCAAGAATTCTGTGATATATTAAATTATAGTAGTTTAAAAATTGAATCCTTTATGGATCAATGAAAGCCATCAACCTTTTCCTTTGCAGCATAGAGAGCTGGCATTATTTTTACTCCATCTCTATCTAAAACACTACTCTCATGGGACTTCCATCTTCTTAAAAAGCAGGCCTAGAGGACAGTGTTTCCAAACAGTATAAAGTTTGCAAAGCTAGCAGAATTTTGTCTTTCCTCTATTAAAATGCATTGCTTCTGCCCTGAAGGACCTGAGAACCACTGCTAAATTGTTGGAGTTCTTTGTATTTACATTATTAGTTTTCAGTCAATTGATACGTTATGCTTAGTTAAGACTAAGCTCCAATTTTCATTCGCCACCCTGTGGCTTTCTTTTATGTACATAGCGCTGGTGGTTGAAGTCAAATTTATAGTAGGAGTTATTTCAGTTGCAAATTACATTGTTTTCTTTCCTATAAAGATGGGCTAATTATTAAATTAAAAGGAAATTTTTTATTATTACTGTATGCCTTGAAAAGGGCTTCAGGTTTTTGGTCCTGCAAGTCTGACTGTCACAAAGGTAATGAATATCTTGTCAGATCTGAATCATGTTTCATTTGTATGGCTTATTCAGGTACATTACTTGATGGTATAAAATAAAAAGATTGCGGGATGAAGACCTCCATAGGTTTATGTGTGATATATGTTACATATTAACAAAGTCTCCCAGAGAAGACAGACACATGCTACCTTTGTATGCTTGCTTTCATAAATTAATACAATGTCTGAGGGGTGATAAGAATCACAGTGAGACTCCTTGAGTGGTCTAAGAAACATTTGGCTTCATAAACTGAGCATGCTTTACCAGGAAGAGGATGTTTGTGTTGGATTTAACCTAAAAAATGGAACTTAAAGGCAATTCTTAAGTATAAATATCGCTAGTATTAGTTGTATAATATTGTATGTCTAATATTCAGTATTTCTCAAATCAGAATCATAACATATAGGCTTTGGGAGCTCAGCTTTGGTTTAGCTCATAGAAAAAAAAAAGCTACACTATTTACCAATAAATCCCATACAAATGTCTCTTAAATGACAGTGAGAAAATGTTCTGAAAACCAGGCTCAAGTCTTGACTATTTTGCTGCAGTATTTTTCTCTTAAGTAATTCTCTTGCACGGAAACTTTCACTGAAAATAGTCACAATAAATGCAGGAGTCAAACTGGAGCTCTGAAAGAAGAAATAACAATAATGACTTAACACTTTTCATCAAAAGGTCAGTGCAATCAAGAATAGAGTATTTTTTGTTCCTTTTTTTTTTTTTTTCCCCATGATCGTGATGGAAAGACAAATCCTTTCAGCCTCAGTAAATATACCCAGGAAGACAGTTATATTTTGTAAAAATTTGTCAGATTGGAGCAGAACCTGGTGACCCTGGATGACTGTATCCTGCTGAATCTCTCCATAAAGATGCTTGAAAGGATTCAAATAGGGAGTATTCAGATCATGGCTTAGGTGAGCCTAGATCTGAACTGGATTAAATTGCACTTAATATCCTCCCTACCTTGCTTCATTCTATCTATTATTCTCAATACACCATGTTAACAAAGGTCAAAGTATAACAAGAATACCTAGAGTAGTCTGTAGCATAAAGATTTCACCAATACAATGGAACTTGTGAGATACACAGGCAAGCTATGCAGGTTCTTCTGTATGAATTTTTGTATATGTTCCTATAACAGAGGCCTTAAATTTGAGTGACAAGAAGCCCTTTCATAAAAAATATCTACTGATTGAAGGCCTCTCTGTATTTATTTTTATCTGAGTACAAAGCATATAGGAGAAAAAAAAAATAAAAAGGAGGCAAAGAATAATAATAAAAAGGAGAAAAATCCCAATATAGAGATGGGGATGGACATATCAGGGAGATTTCTGTAAAACTGTTCTGATTCCATGCCATTGTTTTTCAGTTGCACTGAAATAGCCTGTCTGCAAGCTGCTTAGGAGAGCAGGAACGCTTTTCCCATACTCATGTTTGATTTCTTATGCTGGTTGTACTGCCAGCAAAGATATTATCATGTCAAGAAAAATCACAGTTAACTTCCAAGAATAGCGTGGTCTTCAGGGATTGTTTTAGACAATCTGTAGAAATCAGGAAGAGCTTGTTCAAATATATGAATTTTTTAATTTGCATTATTTCTTTGGAGTATTTTGATTGTCTCTATTTCAAATGCAGACCATAGGTAGTTATTCAAGACCTCTGATTTCACAAAAGCAATACATTATGTAACAAATACATTTTCTTTAATTACCTTCTTACACTGTATAACTATCAAATGGACTAAATATAAATCTGCAACTTCTCAAGAAAAAGATGACACCATAGCTCTAATGCTTAGTAACACTGCATTCCACAGCCTTATTAGAGAGAATAATTTCTTGCAGTGCTAAAGGTTATTCAGCAGGAGTCAGTTTGTATTAAATATAGTCCTAATAAATATCTTATTTGATGAGGAATTGAGTATGGTTTTGGAGACGTTACCTAAAGGAAAGTGCAGAATTTAAAATTAATGATTTAATCTTTGAAATATTGCAACAACAAATATTAAATTGTTTAAGAGTAGTAATTATAAAGTGGGTACTATAAATAACAACATATGGCATTACTGTGAGTAGAAGGCTGAATTAATTCCTGAGGCTCTGATGCCATTCATAAACCTCTCACAGTTTATGACTGCAGCTGAGTTCTTGAGTGAAATACAGCTTTGTGTTTACTCCAGGGCTATCTATTATGCTCCATGTTATTCAGATATACTCTAGTGTTGATCCTCATGCTTTGCCTCTGAATTATTTTCCTCCAATCATTAGCATAAACTTGTAACTTTTTCCCTTAATATGGGTCCTCATTTTTTTTCAAGAGAAGAAACGCATCTGAACAGAGACATTGCCTTACTGATGCCACAAATCACATATTTCACCAATTCACAGACTTCCAACATTCATGGCTGGAGTAAAGGGAACAATTTTATATAGAAAGGAAGATATAGGGACATTTAATTCAGTTTTTCAGCTGGATAAGAGAAACCAATTCTGGGTGACCAGCTGGCTTTCTAGAGATCAACATTGATTCATGAAATCTAAATAAAGCTATTATACCACAATGACCTTCTTGAAATGGATCTAAACAAAAAGCTTCTGGAAAGAAGGCTTATCAGCCTAGCAGAGACATCACAAAAAGTTCGTGATATGGAGGCCTCTTACAGGCACTTGAGAATTCATACTGCCCTGACAGAGTTCTGATACAAATCAGAGCATTAACTGAGTAATAGTAAAAGAGAAGCTATTGTAATGTGATATATTGCAGCACTGCCTGTCAAGGTGGTAAGGACTGGAATATTATGTCTGAAACTTTCCAGGTGTCTTCTGACTACTGTCTTAAGGGTGAACGTGTCTTTGCTAAAGTAATATCTGTCCTGCTTCATATTTCTTTCAGAAACATTATATAAGGTCTACTGTAAGCCTAGCAGAAGGAATCTGAATTCATTCTAGTAAATTGAAGAGCATTGGGTTAGGAAAAATTAGAGTACAAATTGACCACAGCAGCAACAAAGATTCAATTTCTTTCCTACAAAAATGAAATTGTTTATTATGAAGCACCAAAAGTTTGCTGAGAGCAATAAAAAATAAATGCAAGAGTTCCTCCCAAATGTATGTTCTAACTTATCAAAAAGACCCCCAAAACTGTGGCACCTTCCCTTACCTTTTTTGTTTCTGCCAATGCTGTTTACCTTCAGCGAATGTGAAATTAAATAGCAGAGACATCCCCATGGCAGTGGAATTCTTTTCAAACCCTATTATCTACATGAGAATCCAATTCTTTTCAGTCCTCGTTCTCTATGAGATTTTGAGCCTTTGTAGCCCTCAGTAGCATCTGTTAGATTAGGGAAGCTTCTGAAGTGTGGCAGTAGAGGTTGTTCCCTTCATGTTGCCTGTTATGATGTCTCCACTGTGTAACTACGACCCACACACTTGTCATTTGATAACCCATCTATTTATATTGACTCCTGTCTACCTTGCCTTTCTCACTTAATAGAGAGTTTCTGCTGTAGTCCACAAGTTCTTTCCCTCATCATTCATCCCAGATTCTGATGCTTTGTTACTGTAAAAATATCGAGATTGCAGCATTTGGTTTCATTGATAAGTTTAGACACTGCTGCATTCCATGACCTCCCTATTAACTGATTTGCATTCCATACATAACATTTTAACAATTAAAACAGTGCTTTTAGGAATCATGTAAGCTGTGCTGTTAAAGATCTCACAATGTAAGGGATTTTTTTCTGCACCTCAGCAGAACTTGGCAGAGCAGTCAGCTTTAGAAACAAAACATAGAAGGTGTAATTAATCATGACACTGTTCAAAATAATAACCTGTATTAGGGAAAAGGAGATCATCACCTAAAATCCCAAAATTTGTTTTTCTATGTGCCTGACAAATCACTGTCATTTACCGTAACATAAAAGGAGAATTTGTGCTTATTAATCTGGACCTATGCAATAAATCATAATAATTAGAAGATATATCGTGCTAAAAAAAGATGAAAAATTTCTCAGACATGTCAGGTTTGAAAGAGGCATACGTTTTTCAGGTTCCTGACTATAACTCTATACTATTGGAAGATTACTTTGGAATAATATTTGTCTACAAGTAGTGTACAAGCATCAATAGTACTGTTAGGATAAAGAGGAAGTCTTAAAAAGACTTTTGACTAAACTAGCAGTTTCTCGAAGACTAAGGGTCAGAAACTTTATGAAATTACTTTTCTCCTTTGCTAACTTGCAATGAATGGTAAAATTTCTTCCTGTATATTCTCCTATTTCTACATTTGGTTGTGAATTGCTGCCCTAAATAATGAACTAAAAATACGAGTTCATTTCTGTACTGTATTATGAATGTGTTTTTGTCACAGCATGTAATTACAATCATTCACAGTGTGAACATGAGGTCTGCATAGTAAATTGTCCTGAAAACAGTCTTCTCCTGTGAATTGATGAATTTCCAAGCTTACCTCTCATAATGATTAATACTGTATCGCCATTTAACTCTCAGGTCATTCAGCAGAACAACCACCATGCCTCAGAAGTCATAGAAGTGAAAAAGCATTTACTGCACAATGAAAATAAGGTCTTATGACAATGTAATTAATGGATATTATGCCTTTATAGAATGAAGATGCAGACAATAAATGTAAGAAATCATCAAAAAATCTTCTACTACTGCTGCTAAGAGCAAAATTAAAAAATGGGATTGTCAGGGTAAGAAAAAAATGTCTTTATAGTGCCATTTGGTACCATTTATACTAGGAGGAACAGTTTTCCACAGACAGGGAGGAAACATCTACAGAGTAATAAAAGAATAAATACTGCATTAGCAAGACATTTGGGTACCAGTGGTGGGAAGATTTGTGCTTTGCAGCACTGAGCGTTCAAGTTTTAAAGACAAATCTGTTCCTATAAATCTGTAATGACAGTGTCTACCTGATGGTGAAAGTTGTCTTCGGTGAACGTTGAGGCAGGAAATTTTCTAATTTTTTTCTTGAGCCACTTTGCTGCAGTAGTGGTTCTACACAAAAGATTTTCAGTGAAGCGACTTACTTGAATTCTAAACTACACCTTTGGTGTTTGAAAGAACAACATGAAATTGAATATTGCTACACTTTATCCAGTTTCCAATGTTAAATTCTTTTCCTGAGAAAGGTCTTCTGAGGAAAGTTCCCCTCTTTAATCCCTCTTGCAAAATATAGCTTCTTTTTTCAGTAACTTATACAGGACCAAACGTGATCACACAGAATGAGAAAAACTATTTTGTATGAAAACATTTAATAGGGGTTTTTTTATTTGTTTTTCAAATGGTTCAATGGCTTCATCAGAAAATTTTCAGCTTGTTTCAAGGCTCAGGAATCTTTGGTTCAAATTAATTAAAAGATAAGATGAGCTGTTTCCTTTTTTCCCTAATACTAGCTATTTTTTGCTCCAACACTTTGTCCATTATTCTTTTCTGTTTATGTATTTTGTGCTAATTTTAGCTTTGTCTAGCATGCTTCTATACTGAAAAAAAACCCTCTTAAGTCATAATTCAAAGTGCACAAGGCAGAAAATACTAAAGGAATTCTACATGCAATATCTATGATTAATTATTGCTTATTCTGTCCACAATATCATGCTATGAAGAATGAGACTTTTTCTCAAAAAGTGAGAAAGTGTAAGTGAAATGTAAGTGAAATACTATGACTAGGGCAGAAATGTTGAACAAAAGAGGGGCTACATTTTGGCTTTGGCACAAGCCTAAGCAAAAATGAGAGCGTCACTCAAGGCCACTATCTTTGCCATGGATCAGTCTCACTTGGACCATGGAGCAAGCAGTCTCCATAAGTCCCATGGCACTTCCCTTCTACTTCTCAGCATTATTTTGAAGCAATATGGAGGTATTGCCTCAGTTTGCACTGGCATCAGTTTCACACCAATTTTCAGTTAATTCCTAGGTAAGTACAGAGGTTCAGCAAGTAACATGTGCTGCCACCTTCTAGAATACCAGAACTACATGAAACTGGAACTAGTTTAGGATAACATGATGTGAGAGTCCATTTATTTATAAAACATTATAAAAGAAACAGTGAAATGATAAAACATCCCTGACTTGTTCTCTTCCTTTAATGAACTTCTAGATCAAAAGCAAACTCAATGTACTTCAAGTACATAAGCTATACAGACAGCAAGTGACAGATTCTACTGCCAGTTACTATTCACTTTGAGGGGTAATTTTTATTTTAGGGTATGCTATTGATGCCAAAATAGTATTTGAGATACTTAAGGATAACAGAATCCTATATTAATGCAACACTGTTCCAGATTCAATCTGATTGCTTCTGTTAGTCACTGTGCATGTAATATTCATGTATCTTGTTTAAGAGACAGTAAGCAACTATAAGGCATGAAAATCTGATTTCAGTTACACCATATCTGCAGGATAATCCGTAAAGTTTGCAACAGAATAACTTGTTTCCCTAAAGGCTTGACCAAGCCTAGCCATCCTTATTCCAAAAACAGCCTCCTTTTTATCCTAAAGTGAGGAAGGCTCAGAGCTGCAAGTCCCTGAGCATGTCTGACAGGCAAAGCATCATCAGAGAGGAAGGAGAATGAAAAAGGGAAGAGTGTTCTGGGTAACAGAGATCAGGAAGATCTACCTCACAGCAGTCTCTAGAGAGAAGGACTGTAGGCAAAAAATACAACTTTGTTATCAATATTGAATCCATAAAATTCCTCACACCTTGATACTTTGTCTATTTAAAATTTCCTACTGTAGAAGAGGAAAGTGGGTGTGAGAAAACAAAATGAAAAAATAAGAGGAAAAAAAAGAGAGAATTCAAATAAATCTTCAATAATCCCATTTAACTGTTTAGTTGTTGGCTTTTTTTGATTACATGTGATACCTGTAAAGGTAGGAAACTAGCTTAGTCTTCTGAGGAGAGACTTAAGAAGTGTTGTTCAATAGCTACTTAGATGTTCCTAAACAATAATCAATAAGGATTTGCAGCTTATGGAACTGTAACCTGTCTAAAATGTCTTTATGTCTAATGGAAACTTTTCAAGTTTTGCTGCCTAAGCACAGATACCTTCATGCAAAAATAAGATATAGGAAGGGATAATTAGTAAATAAAGACATCAAGTAAGAAAGTCAGTTTATTTCCTTCTCTATACAGATTTTGACACAAAGTATGTCACATTTAATTTCATCATTTGCATAGTGTTTGCTTCATTGACAATGAGAAATTTGTTATACAAGATATGGGAATGTAACTTCTAAAAGCTGCTTTACTCCATCTGGATGCAATCTTTGATGAAGCAGACAGTCTTGGAGATCTTTTAGACAATGTAAAAGTACATATGATGGCTATTTAAAATCAGTGGCCAACTTTAAAACTTAGAAGTGCATTATAAATGTGAGATTGCATGATGTACTTTCTAGTATTAGGAAAAAAAGGTATGTCAGCAATAATTTGGGTACATGGTTATTTAGAAAACAAAGAGAGCATCACCTAAATAGGACAAGCAAACTCCTGTTACTGTTTTTTGGGTTTTTTTTAATTTATCTGTTATTTGATGGTATTGATGATCCCTTATGCAAAAGCCAAAACCTTTATCTACATTTAGCTCAAAAGCTGACACTGATAGACGAGATCAAATATTGTTTGAATTCTGGTTTTAATACCCATTTCTAGTCTATACTTCCTCTTTTTCTTTTTATTTTGGGTTTGTCTGATTATTTATTTGTTTGTTTGTTTTTATTTTCCTTTTTCCCTTTTTTTTTTCTTGCCCATTTTATTTTTGTTTTTATTATTATTTCATGTTCTCTTATCTTTATTTTTACTTTTCTTCCTTTTCTATTTTCTGAAAAAAAAATTATAGGGGACACCAAACACATCTATAGTGAGAAACAGTCCCGTTTATCATTAACCTGATAAAATTTGCTGCTCTAGGAGATTAATCTACTTCAAATGCTGACAGTGGTTTCTTTCAGAATAACCTATGAAAGCAAGCAGGATACGTTACTGTTGACTATATTTATCAAGATGATCTAATATGGTGATATATTCACTGCAATAACAACCTGAGAGGGCAGCATAAGTCAGCTGATTATATATCAAAATATGTATTTAAAACATTTAAAAGCTAAAGTTTAATCAGAGTTTTACATTTGCAGACAATACCTGGGGTGGCGTTTCTAAATTTTTTCACCTGCCTTTGTTGTTTTTCTTGGTCATAACTATTGATCTCTGGGTTAAAATTCTTTTCTTAGTTCTAAAAACCAGACTCTTAGAGAACATTTTAAGTAGAAAACAACAGTTCTTAAAGGACATAGAGATGCAGAAAGTAGACACAAATAAAAATATTTAGATTTGCATTTCATAGCAGAAATATGTTTGTGTTTCAAGTACTTGTTTAATCCTGCCTCTAAAATTAATAAAATAATTAATGAATTATTTTGTAGACAGCATTGTTGTAAAAAAAAAAAAGCTAAGCAAATAACAACTATTATCTAAACAAACACAAAAATTTCATTGTGAAAGAATTAAATCATACAGTAAGGTTTATATTACCCCCTTCTGGCTGTTAAAACCTGTTGTGTTTGATCTGTTTAACTAGACTTCCCCTGTCCTGAATGCAGCATTTCATTGGTCATTCCCACTTCAGAAAACTTTTAAAGATGGGCTTAATTTCTATCTGAAATGACCTAGCTCTCTATTAACTGTAGAGGGAACCTAAACGATTAAAGGAAATCCACTTGTCCCGTGTAATGTCCTTGGTTTTTTGGCAAGTAGTTTGCCCATAGGGATCCACAACACACACATGATGCCATTGTGTACACCTATTTGAACATGTGGACCGCATGATGTGATAATATTTAAAACACGTTCGTGATTGCTGCATGTTGTTGGCATAAAGAGCAATAATATGATCAAAGTAAAATTGTGGCAGTATAATTTTTATCAGTGCCCATAGAGGTTTTAGAGTCCAGTTGTGTATCTGCACAGAACTGTCAAAATAAGGCAGTTGTAGTGGAAAAAGTATGCATTATTCTTCCACATCCCCCCTCAAAAAGGAGGCAGACAGACCAACACACACTCTAACAAAGAGTAAATTACATCAAATAATATATAAAGGTAGAATATTGGAAAAAGAAAACAAAACAAAACCCATGCTGTTTAGATTTCAATATTAAGAGATGGAAAACTGGAGTTAAGGAAAGTTTCTAGTCACTTCTTCATGTCCTGACTACCTGTGTCTGTAATATTAAAGTCAGACAACTGCTAGAATGCATCTCGTGAGATCTCAACAGATGTGATTTAGACACATCGGTTTTATTCATTCTGCTCTTTTGAATTAGAACAGAAATATTCTTTTTAGTGATGTTACTTTTCAGCTCACTCTTTCTAACTAATGGCACTTTCTGAACTTAACGGCACATTTTAATTTTTTGTTTTAATGGAATTTGGGTTTTTTTGTGTTCAGCAATTTGTTTTTTTCATGGATTTAATGAGCAATCAGCATAGACAAAATGTACTCAAATTTAAAGAATATGAATAAGAGAGGGAATTGTAGTGATTTAGAAATGGTTTTAATAAAGGTTTTGTTATTATTATGTAAATACTTAATTAGAAACATCAATTCAAATTGGTTTGTAAACAAGATAAAGATGGTGAAAAACTAATTATAATAACAACATCTGCAAAAGTAATCTGAAAAATACACTGTTAGTATTGTGAAATCTACTCTGAAATAGCCCTCTGAAATCAGAAGTGGTAACAGAAGCTTTGCTGTTAAACTGGACAGTAAACTGGTATAAAAACAAAATGAGATTTTGGAATTCAGCTTAAGACAAACATGCTACTTGAAAACTTCTGACATCTTGGGTTTGTTTAGGTTGTGTTTTTTCTAAAAAAACCCACAAACAACAAACAGCTACAATCAAGAGGGAACAATTTAAGGAAATAATTTTAAAGGTTTTACCTGGATATCTTGTCTGGACAAGGATACAGAACAGTGTGATGACTGTTTAAACCCATCAAAAGAGCTAGTTAACATCACACAAAGATATGCAACATATAGGAATGGGTGAAGCTAAGAAGTTTAGGCCAAAGGCCTTAAAAACCTTCTTAGCTCAAAGAGAATTACAACTTCATAATAAACATCATGTTTTCTTCTATTTTCAAAGATGTGCATGTAGAATTCAAAGACAGAGCACTGAATTTTATATCTATACAAAACAGAAAAATATTCCCTGACCTTAAAACATCAGTGATAAAAAACCTGCATTTTTTTCCTATTTTCATGTTATTTGAATTAAAAATATAGCAGTACTAGTACAAAAAAATTATGTCTGAGAATGTGGCATCTAGAAATGTGCTATACTATAATCACAAATTTAATAAAATCCATATATATAGCCATTTGTCTTGCAGGGGGTTTGCTGGTTTTCTCACTTCTATTTCTTTTTGGAAATAAAGGAATATTGTTTAACTCAGTTGAGTGAAATCCTATGGGAATTTAACGGAACAAGTATGGCTTCAGTTACTGTTATTATATAGTACTAGTAGAGTATAATCATATTATCAGGTCAGTAGAAGACACTTTTTTTCCCCTTCATCAGTGAATACTAGAAGCTAACTACTGCAATAAATCACCTTTTCTCAGTGTAGAAAAAACAATACGTATGAGGTCAAATGTGTCATAGCAAATGCCATGAAAAAGTGATAGCTTACTCATGAGATATGACAATTGTATATTTTACTAGCTTCAGTCTGACTTCTTACACTTTATTCCATAAAATAAAAATAAGCATTTGATTAAGATCTCAAGAGGTTTTTTATAGAACTTTTGTTAATTTTGAATCCACACATCTATTTTGGCATCTAAATCTAGACAAACGTTATCTAACCTGAACTATTTTATTCAAATAAAAGATAAAAATTTCCTTTATTTTTATAAAGATGGGAGCTGAGGATTCAAGCATATCATAAAATATAAAAATTCTGCTATCGGTATATAGTTCTATGTGATTAAATATTGAAATAGAAAAACTTGAACTTTACATTTTATTGTTGTGTTTGATTTTAGTTACGCTAGAATAGCTATATTCTTATGGAAGGGCTTTCAAAAGGCTTGATAATTCTGTATGGGTTTTTCCAATGTAGCCCTAGCCTTTGCCTTACTCAAACAGTTCAACCTGTACAGACTGTTTCTGAAGATTGTAGCCTTCTTTTATGTTTTCACATATACAACAGGAACGTGGATAGTTCAAGCAGATCTTGTCAAAACACACTTATTTTGCCTATACTACGTTAATTTGTAGTAAGGGAAAAAAACCTTGAAGAGAGAATATAAAAAATCATTTCTAGCAATCAGATCAAAGTAAACATATGTGGTCTGCAAGGTGTAAGACATTTACATATTGTCTCTCTAGCTAATTGGCTAATAGTTCCTTTTGCAGTAAATAAGGGCACTACATGAAACAGCAAGTTGCATGGTTTGGATGGCCAGAATTAAATTATTTTTTAAAAAATACATGAAAACATACACACAAGAAGAAGAATCCACTAAGGATACTGAAAGATACTGCCTCTTCCAGCAAATAAAGCCTTGTCTGTTTCATTTCACCATAATAGACACAGTGACCTCTAAGAGCCAAGCCAATTTGATGCAAAAAAATTGATAGTCATCATAGAGCTATCAGTGCTCAAATATGCAATTGGTGGTTAGTAATTTAAAGAATCTGTCATACAACTGAATCTAAAATAAGAATTCAAATCTTTAAAAAAAGT
Organism: Ceryle rudis; assembly: GCA_033439905.1. Taxonomy (NCBI): domain Eukaryota; kingdom Metazoa; phylum Chordata; class Aves; order Coraciiformes; family Cerylidae; genus Ceryle; species Ceryle rudis. The sequence continues at coordinate 26,613 of JAAGNO010002466.1, forward strand.
ATTGTCTCTAAAACAAAGAATAGCTCATATCTAAGTTCTCCTTAAGTACTGGATAAGTCTTGTTTTCTGATGGGGGCCATAAAAATGCTTTGAAATATTAAAACACGTGACCATGGTGTACAATATAATATCAAAGTAGTTCTCCCTGCCATTACCCATGTTCTGTACACAGAATTATTTTTTTTTTTATTAACAAGATTTCTGCATATGTGCATGTCCTGTATTTTTGTTAAAGAATTTGCCCCTAAGAAATTTTATCTTCCTGATATATTCCTGGTTGATGGTAACACAATCGTGTTAGCTATATCTAAATCATATGCTAAATAAATGCCAATGTTTGAAGCCTGCACTGTGCAGTAGAGAATACAAAACATGCCTGAGGTTTATTTCTAAGAAATATTATACAAAAGCATGTGATCATAAAAAGTATGTGTGTAGCATACAATATCTAGTGAAGATACTTATTCCTGAATGTTTCAAGATCTTTCAATATATTTACTTTTAATTTTCACAGGTATTTGTATAGAAGAAAGGGGGTTTTAAGTGTATGAGTAAATAGAGAAAAACAGTTTTGGTCTGACAGACAGAAGTTTGACAAATTAGACAAATTGCCACAAAACAGATTTTTTCAGTGCTTGCTAGCTAATAGCTTAAATAGTACTTCATTTGGGCACTGTAGGTTGGATGGCAATGAGGACAGGAGAAATCATAAGGAAGTACTACGCTCGGGCAGGAGGCCTGTTGCTCGCTATTGATCTCATTTGTGTGGTCTGCCATTAAATATCCCTCAGGAAGTGAACCTGAATGCAATGTAATCACACCCAAATGGCTTCTATTCATGTAACCTCCAAAGATTAATAACTCATCTGTGACGAGAATCCCATATTAAGTCATGGCCCTAGTTTGTGTCCACGGAGAGAGAAAAAAAGGTAGTCATGTGATGTCTAAAACTAAAAAGTCAGCAACACCAGTACAGCTTATTTCTCTGTACGTAATTAATATTGATGTCATTCTAGAGCTAGGAAGTCATTAAACATGGATTAGAAAGAAAACTTCACAAAATTCAGGTCGTATTGTTTTGAAAAACAAACATCTTGAAGATGGCCATGTTCAAATTAAGGATGTTTGTTTAATAAAGTTACATGTGAACCTTAACTTTAAGAAAATCAGAATTATCAATTATTCCTCTATACATCAATCCCGAGTCCAACTTCCATATATATATATGGATCCATCAGGATCTCTCAGTAATCGGTATAAAGAAATAAACATGTCTAGAGAATGACTGATCTAATTCTAAGGTGGATAGAATAAATAATGCTCTAGAGAAACATCTGCCATTCTGTCAATTACAGCAGGATGGGCATGAGTGGTTGCCTCACTTTTGACACCCAGTTCTTAGGTTTTACATTACTACAGTAAACTGAGACGAGTTCTAGCTCAGCTACCCACGTACAGATGATGGAAGGGCTGAAAATTAAAGGAAAACTGAAATAGCACTTTGATCAGAGTATTAGGAAAATTTATTTTCTAAGATATTTTATTCAACAAGTATTGTCCTTGTCAGTCTGGTTTTTCATTGTTTTTCTCATCAATTTCATAAAATAATTCCAATGTGTCAGATGTTCTTTTTGATGAAACAGAAATAATCCCTAGGCTGCAAACTTTCTATGACTTTGGAATATTATTTAGGCTATGCATTGGAAATACTAACTGTGCAGTTGGCACTCTCCAAACATGGATAGACAGGATATGTAAATATTTACACATGGTTGTTAGCTTGTACTCTTTTCTATGGTGTCTTTGCTCTACTCTTGGACTGCAGTTTGGACATCTTTGCTCTGCTCGTGGACTAAAACTCAACAAAGGAAAATCTAAATTATAATATGAGATTCTTACATCCTTACATCCTTGTCAGATCTTGTGGAGACAACGTAAGAAAAATCCCTCAAAAAATTAATGAGTTAAACTGATCTTTACATGGTAAAATGGAGATAACCTGTGAAGGATTTCAACAATCAAAATGCTTGCGTTTGCTGTGGTAGGGAACGGAGGTATACAAAGAGGCCATCCAGACATCAAGGGAGTTGATATGTTCAGCAGTATTTTGCAGATTGTGTATCAACAGAACCACATATGCTTAAAACCAGAAAAGAGGCAGCTCTAGTAAGCATGCAGGCAAATGGTAACACCAGGTTCAGAGTTTTGATTGCATACCTAAAAAATGTCTTACAGAAATTCTGCAAAAACCTAGATACAGATTTGACCTCGAACATCAATCTGCAGCTCCCGACTAAAATTTCTATCACTATTACCATAGTAGCCGTATGAATGGTAGTAAAATAAAGCATTCTCCAGTTCAAGAAAAAAAAATGAGGTGGTATATACAGGGATTCTGACAGTCACTAAAAGTAACTTTATCTTTTTCTTATGACTCAGATGTAAATCTGCTCGCAGCAAAACCCGCTGACACTGTCTGGCCTTTAGTTCCTTTACCTTTGTGAATATAGAGCAATTCTATGAAGACTTGATCTTTTTCCAGTGTTTCTTACCAACCTAAATTCATATGGACTAAGAAGTAGCCATTCAGTTCTTGAGTTCAAAGTCCAAGCAGCTTGGTTCCAAAGACCATTTAAAAGCCTGTCTCCCAAGACTTAGATCTTTCTGACATTTTTTTCCCAGTGTCATAATTCCTCATGCCTTCCTGACTTTTTCAACCTTTCCTTCGTGCTTTTTTCCAATTCTTTTCCAGCCTCTTCTCCTTCTCTTTATTTATTTTACAGGAAACCAGTCATACCAAACCAATTTTAACACTTGTATCAGCACAGTCACCATTCACATATCTGTCTGTTTGCTTAACTGACTTTTTTTTCAATCCTTTGTCATTCATATTTCATTTCTTCTGGTACTTCATCTTAAAGTGTTCATTTTGTCCTCTTGTGCTTTATGAGCAACAGATACCATAACTATCTCTATAAGCATCAATGAAAGCATAAATATTTTGCTGCAGTGCTAAGTGTGAAACCATCTTGCTGGGTTTAAAAATGATGTTGTAGACTGAAACTGATAATCAGCTTGATTCCAAATGAATCAGAGACGTGTATCTCTCTGTACCCTTTTCTGTCCATTTAAAAGACAGCTGTGTACTTCTCTGGTGTGTGCTGGGAAGAAGAACTGAGATGATTCACCATCTTTATGAAAATGTTGTATATAAAACTTTATTTTGGAACGGGGGTGGTTAAAGTGGGCGGATTTGTTTATTAAAGAGGGAAAGGTTTGGAAAAAGAATTGGGGGAAGTTTGTTTCAAGGGTAATTTAAGAGCTTGTT
>JAAGNO010002467.1:0-19142 GCA_033439905.1 Ceryle rudis
GATATATATGTAATATTTCTGATATAGATATAGGATCCCTGAACCAAGCACCTTGTTACAGAAAGTCTTTTTCTTTTTTTTTTTTTTTCTGCATCTGCTACTATTAATTCCTTAGTAGGTGTTAGAAACATTTCTTCCAGTGCCAAACTCTTGCACTGAGCCAATAATGTTTCCCCACAAAGTATGCAGTGTACAGCCTTTTGTGATTAGCACTGCTTTTCATGTACACTTCCCAGAGTGCTAATCAAAACAACTGGAAATGCTAGACAAAACCACTGCCACTAAGGAACAGAAGGATCTGCTCCTACATCTCACCCATTCTGCACAGGAAAGTTCTATTTTAAGCGGTAACTGGCTACTGATGTGCCAGGCAACTCTCCTTCACCACCTTGTTACTGTTACTGGGATGTTGTCAGGTGTGTTTTGAACACTAATTCCATTCCTTCTGATGTTCCTTTTCAAACAATCTTCTGGGTTTTCAAACGACTTCTGGGTTTTTTTGTAGACAGATATTCATAGCTGAACTGGAATGGACATCCCTATGCAGTTAAATATTGGTGGTTCGCTTTTTTTTTTGCAATCTACTGATGGCAAAGCTGTTAAGAAAAGAATCCTGGAGGCTACAGGATTCCTTTCAACAGGAGAAGAGTCCTTTCTTCTTTATAAAAATAAAGGAACTAGAAGAAGCCAAGAAGAAAGACAGAAAAGATTTTCTTTCTTGCTAAGCCAATATAAGTATTACAATGTAACTGACATTTTTCAAGGATTTCTGTTCTACTGGAAAAGCATCTTACAAAACCAGTTTCCAAAGTTAGTGTCTTTCAGGATGTACTGAATTCTCTGTGCTGTAGCTCCCCTTTGGAAGGACAAACTAGCAATGTGTTTTGATGCAGACTCCATCACCAGGCTCCCATCTCTGTATCTGACAGTGACAATACCTTATTTTCCTGTCCCTGATACACTGATAAATAGTCAAGATAAACAGAATTATATTCTGGAGAGTCATTCTCCGACAAAACCCACAGTCTTTTGGATCCCATGCCATTCCCTACTTAAATCCTTTCTCCCATTTTAATTTATCTATATCCTCAAGCCCTGAAAATTTATTTAGAATACCTCAGTACTCTAAACCTTTTGTTGGTCTTTCTGTAACACTGAAGGGGATGCTGGACATCTAAAGAAGCACTGCTCTGACTTACCATGTGTCATGATACTAATGAGGAAAAAAATGGATATTTATTGAAAATTATACTAATTTTTTTTTTCTTTGTTGCTCATATTCCTATATTTAGCTCTGGTCACCATAGGGAAGGAAAAAAAAAAAAAAAAAAAGTTGTAGGGGCACTGCTAGAAGCAGAAATATAGCTATATAGCTGAAAACCACTAAAGGACAGTTCCAGTCTTCCCTTCTAAAATGCTGACAAACTTTCCAAGCCTCAGGGTCAGGCTAGCTGGTGTGTTTCCCTCTGGCCACCTTCTTCTCTTTTTTCAAAGACTGGCACTATGGGTGAGGGATAGCTGTGTGTATTTCCACCCTCCTTTCCTTGGTACTGGTTTTGGTTACTTTCTTTCCTTATTACTCGTTTTGCCTTCATCCTTTCCTTCAGCAACTTGATTCCACTTCCACCAGCCCTGTCACTTTTTATAAGGAAAATCAGACATGAAGATGTAAAATTATGTAATTTTTTAGGTTTCCTGTGAACATCTGGAGAAGTCAGTGTGCATGCAATATCTTCTTGAGACAGTCTATGAGAACAAAATCACCAATTTACTATCCTTTGGCCTGCAGCAGGGCAATCTTTACAGACCCACAATCCCCTTATCTTTCCTCTCCCCTTCTTTGCCCCCTGGGTAGCAGTGGTGATGCTTGACACAGTGGCAGGACCAGACAGGCCTCTCTCCAGAGTCCTGCAAGGAGGAGGAAAGGAGGCCCACAGTATTTATCTAGCACAAATTTGGTGGCAATAGGTTTCATTCTCTGCAGAGCAGGTTCAGTTCAGGCTTACAAGCAGAGATCTGAGTCACCAGAGGAGAAAAACAACACACTCAAAACTAGTTAGAAATGGAGGGGTTTTCCCCCGACAGTGTTTTTCTTGTTCCCCAGTCCAAGGTCTAGGCTGAACTTATCTGCTCAATGAGTGCCAGACAGAAGCCACGTACCCACCCACAGATTTGCAGTTCAGTGGAGAATCTCCTCCTTTTCAAAGCGTATGTTCCCCAAACCAAGTTATCTCTCCCAAATGATGCCTTAGACCATTCTGGCTACAAGAAAAACCTTCAGATAATGTACTGATCCAAGGCAACATGCCACACTCCACAAGGATGCTAAAACAGTAAGTTCAAGACTTGGAAAGTACCTGCCTTGTGTGAGTACCTTTATTGAGATTGCAATATATATCTTGCTGAAAAAAGGAAAACGCAGTGAGAGGCAAAATCTAACATCACAAAACTAATTAAAAGAGTTGTTTTTTTCTGAGCTGGTTATACATCTTCATGTTTAAGTCATTAAAAGCTATAGTTACTATAGCTGACTTCTCTGAAATCAGTGAGACACGTGCTCCTGCACACACATCCACGTACAACGTTCTATTGTTTTTGCTGTATGCTGCATTTTTTATCAGCATTGTGAGATAAATATATATATATAAAGAAGTAACGAGTAAAAAATATTTCCAGCTCATTTCCCGCCTTTCACGAAGTTATTTGTACATTTTCAGCCATGAAAAAAAGCCACACCTTGGTCTGCCAGTTGCAAAAGTCTTGAGCTGTCAAAGAAGCTTTTGTTAATAGGAGATGGGAATTGACATATAGGATGTTTGATTTCTTACCCCTAGAACACTCTTCCTGTTACTAAATAGGGGACTCATAAGAGTGAAATACAGGCTTTCGATGTGCTTACTTTCTCGTACAGCTTTCTGCCATTTTGGAGATGGAAGCATAAGCTGACAATCTACATTTGCTCAGAAGGAAAGCATTTATTCTTGTCAGAAATTTCATAGAAAAAACCCACACCTGAAGATATAATAAAGTTGTGAAAAGGTTTGCTCAACTAGAATGAGATAAACTTCAGGATGATGAGAAGTCTGGAAAAACAAGACTCAGTCTAAAAACTAGGAAATTAAGAGTGAAAGGAGAATTCAGGCACAGCTATTTCAATCAAAATGTAATAAGCATGTGGAATAAATTATTGCTAGGTGAAGCTATTGAAGCAAGTAACAGGAATGAATTTAAAAGACAACTAGACATCTTTATGGAGAGAGCAGAAACTTTGCATTTTTCCTACTTACATGCTTTGGATTAGATCCAGTAAAGGACTTAGTGTATAAAAAAGGATTTAGGAGGACTTTAACTGCTTAAATCCAGAAATACATCCAAAAAATCCCAATCAACTACTGTGGATGCTGGAAGCACCTGAGTTACACAGTGCCAAGAACGCTGAGACCTAGGACAGAGTATCCATGCCCTCCAGTTCTCTGTTGCTCCCAGTAGCATGGTGCTGTCTCCCACCGCAGTCCAGATTTGAGCTGGTATCCCCAAGGAGCCTGATGCAAAAACCATTTTTGAAACATGCCTATTGCAAGGCAGGAGACGGGGTCCTCCACAAAATATAGTAGAACCTGACATTTAACTTAAAAAATTATGAGGGGTAGTACTAGTCTGTGCCATCTTTGATACAGTGAAGGTCGATTATGTAGAAGAGCATTTCAGATTCAGTAAGTCAGAGAAAAATTGACAATATGCATCAGTACATCATAGAAAAAGTGACAATATGCAACAGTACATCCTACTAGGTGGGCAGACAGGGGAAATCTCAATACCTGGTTGCTCTTTCCCAGGATTGTTACCGTCTTTTGTATCACACAGTGTTTTTATTTATCCTGAATAGCAGTGATGGCTACAAAATTTTTATTATTCTGGGACACTTTTACCATGGCTGATGAAAGACTTACACTGGACTCTCTGAACTTTTCAAAAATATTCATTTCATTATCTGTTCAGCAGCTTGAAGCTGCCAGTGGAGGGCATCACAGAAGACTGAGAGGTAGCTGTCGTTCACTGTCTGGAAGACATTAGTTAACTGGGCAATGTAAACTTCAGGTCATAAATACATGCTGGGCTCTGACTAACATTTACAAGAACCAAAGAGAGACAGCAGGCTTAGCTTCAGAAACTTTTAGGGAATTTCAAGCTGTCTGCAAGATGTCCCCTTCTCCCCCCATCAGCTCCCCACCCACCTAAATTACAATCACGTGTCATCAGAATGACTCTGAGCCGACTAAGATGAAAAACCATCTTGGTTTTCATTTAGGCTGAGTCATGCACCACTGAGCAGTTTGGATAGATTTTCCTATGGGTGTTTGGTGTGCATGCACTGTGCATCTGAAGTGGAGCTGGAAGCAGATGGAGGCAGATGGAGGAAGGCAGGAGAGACTGTGAGAGGCTGCCTGGGCAGGACCAGCAGTCCCAGGGACACCCTGCCACTAGACAGCCCCAGGGAGACAGCACCCCGGTGATGACAGGTCTGGGCTTCCTGAGGGCTTTCTATAATTCGAATTGCGCTGTGTAATCTCCTCAAGCCCACATACTTAAAAAACAGTGTGCAACTGCAGCTATTTTGCAATGATTCCAAGGTGTTGAAGGAGTTAAACCTCTTTAAGGTTTACACTGATTTACATCCTCCTTGCTTTAATGCTGAAAAAAAAATAATAAACCCAACTGGACAAGATTTGTACTGAAGAAAGTATCCTGTTAAATTTGTACTGATAAGCACATTGCACTGATTTTCTGAATTAACTCTCTGCATGACCCAAACAAAACGTGCTCAGTGATATAATTATATTGTGCTTGAATCTCTCTGATAAAACTTTCTTCTTTACATCTAGAACAGGGGACAAGTGAACACACTTAATGCTGGAGAAAACAGGGCAGAGTGTAATATTGGAATACGGCTGGCATCTGGTTAGGAAGGTGAACGGGTCATTATTTGGCAGTAGGCCTGGGGATGGCTTGACTGAAGAAAAAGTCAGAAGCTGTTGAGAAACAAAACAACTCATCATGCAAAGCCAGCAGAGACAAACATTCTTGCCAAACTGCAAGACACAGTGGGATGCTATTTTTAAAGCACAGAGGGCGGTTATAATTTGGAAGAAAGGTGAAAAATTACTTCTGAAACATCCAACTTCCCCCCCCCCCTTAAAGAATTTGTTACACTTCTATATCTGAATTTCTGTTAAAGTACAAGTGATTGCTTGTATGAAGACAATGGGTTAAGTAGGGAACACAGAGGCAAAAATCTGCTCATATCTAATCCTGGCTCTGAGACTGTTCAGTCTTTGACCTTGAGCACATCACTTAACCTCAAAGGAACAACTTGAGGAATCATTAGCTGGTCCTTGCAGAGTTCTTTGAAGATAAAAGGGCTTTATAAGTGGCAAATATTATTATGTGTTCTGGGACCTGAAGATTTTCAATGTTTGTGTATATAATAATTTTTACAGTGGATTTGCTACATAAAAGAAACCGTAAATTTTGCTGGAAATTGCTGGAGTGCAGATAAGAACTCCCTTTTTCAACTGGGAAGATTTTTCATTGAACTCTTTCTTTCCCTTTCCATAGAACCTTAATAACATGAGACAGATTTACCAGGAAGATGCTCCTGAGCACTGGTGTAGCAGCCCATGGCATGGGTTCATCTGCAGTCAGGAGGTTAGACCAGCTGTGTGGGGTGTATTCCACAGATACCCTGTGCAAGAGGAATGGAAATTGGCAGTCACCAAAGCTTCAGCACCCTGGTGACAGGAGATATTAAAGTAAGCAAGAGCATGGAAGTGCTGTCTGTAAGGAGATGGTTGGCTCCATAGGCTTCAAAGGAAGCATCAAATATGATGCGTTAGCATCATATTAGGATTTCTCCTTTGAAACAGCTTTCAAAGAGGAAGGAAGCTGCACAGAGCTGCTTTATAATGTAAGACAGTTTTTGATACATTTATAAATAGGATTACCTGGCACGATGCCTCAACAAATGGGATTGACCTTTAATTCAGGAGGTGTCTCACCTTTATACCTTCATAGGTCCTGCCTTGCCCTACATCACTCAAATTTGTGATAGTGTTATTGTCAGCGGCAGCATGAAGTTTTTGTACTAATAGAAGGGAAGAACTGTTACCAAAGGGCTGCTTATTTAGGGTATTCTACCCCAGTAGTGAGCTGGGCGAGAGCATGGTATTGATTACCTGGCTAAGCCTGCATCCTACTGACAACAAAGATTGTGATGCTCTCAGAGACAGAACCTCCTTGTACAGCTTTTAAAGATCTGTCAAACCCAAGTCTGCCTCTGGACCATGTATTACTGAATTTATATTAATGTTGATACAGCATGTATGGTGCCTAGAGGCTGTGAGTGCCCAATGGACATGGATTTGCTGATTCCATATCAATCAATTTCAGGCATTTTTTTCCCCTTAGTCTGGGTGAAATTGGCTGACTCAAATCCTATAGTCTCCATGTAGTTGAATTGTTTATTGAAATCAATGGAGATTCTGACTGAGTAAGGACTGCCTTGTTTGTCGCATTGCCTCTGCAATGGTCAGGTGCATTTGTATATGTGAAATAAAGAATGGCGTGCTGTAAAGAAATGGAAATTACACAGGGATGTTTAAGCACATAAGGAACAAGAATAACTGAAACTGTATATCCTAAAGGTGAGGGCACTGAACATTGCTTCTCAAAAGAGATTTTTTCACTTTTTTTGCTTGTCTGACAGTAGCTGATTTGCTATGAGCTCAAGAAATATAAGGGGAAGAAAACAGACGTTTTTTACATCCCGGAATAAAATGCTTTCATGAACAGGTAAGGTTTTTGTTTCTCACAGAAGTGCAAATCTTTCCTCCAGAGAACCCCCACAGAGACAGGAAGCCAGGAGCTTCCAGAAAACAGTTATTTTGGGATCACGCTTGAAATGCAAAGCTGAAGGTAAGACAAAGTAGACACACTCATTTTTGAATATAAAGCAAACCTAACTTGCTTGGCAAAATGGGAAATCTGGAAACTCCTCCTGAGGTTCTCCTATCTCTCATCTCACAGTGTCTTCTCACTGGCCAGCACCAGGAAAAGCTTCTCACTGCAAAGGCAACTTTTTCTTCTCTCCATATTGTCTGGAAGACTTTCTTATTTCACACTAGGCATGATTACTGGTACTAGGATAAGTGTCTGGGCTCTGTACATCTCTTTTTTTTACACCTACTCCCCAAATACCCAACAGGATACAAAGTGCTCTGCTGAGGAATGCTCTCAAGAAGGTACCTCCTCTTCATCTGCACAGCATCCAGCACGGGGGGATTCTCATCCTCTTGCAGGGGTACAACTTACTGAATAAAAAGTACAGAACCTCATAACAGCAGTGAGGTTATCTCAGCTCACCTCATCACAAATGGGAACTTGTGGGAGAATCATACTGTGCACAGCAGGATCTGGGAGTAATCCAGCATCTGGAACAAGCAAACATTAATTACCTGATCTGGTTGGCGAGAGAACTGAAGCATGGAGAACATTTAATTGTCTGCACTATCTTTAGCCTGTCCGAAGTATTTTTGTACTTCCTATTACCTCTGTAGCAGAGACTTTATTTTTCCCTGTAAAAGATTTTAATTACATAAAATGCTCAATTAGAACCTTAATTTCCATTTTAGAAAAGAAATACACCATGCGAGTCACTGACTTGCTCTTAATTTCTCTAAGAGTCCTCCCAAAATTTTAAACAGATGCTCCCAGTTCTGTTCCGATTAACGACATCTGTGGGGATCCCAAACACTAGACTTATTACTGCTGCTCTCTGCAACCTTATTTAACAGGAAAAAAACCCACCCTAGATCATGTGCCAGGCCTTCCTTCCCTTGGCTTCTCCCTCAAACATTTGTCATGTAGACAGCCTGGAGGACAGCCAGACTGCTGGCTGGAGAGATCTGTGCTATAGGAACTGATTTTGCCATTCAGCAACTGAACATCTTGTAATGAAGTTTATATTAGAGCAAATCTAGTATAAAAGGAAAGCACCTGCAATGGACAAAGATGGGATTGTATGAAGCAACCAAGATAACTAAGGGTGGGATAAGGAAAATTTGGCTTTGTGGATCAGGGAAGTGAATTGGGAAAGGTGAGGGTTTGGTAAGGTAAAGAGATGGGGGAGAGCATGATGGGTTTGGGGGCAGAGGGAAGGATGATGGGGCATGAGGCTCTGGGGACTGAAGCATAGAATCAGCTAAATAACTTGGTGAGAGCATCCAGCATCCACTGTCATATTTTTTACAGAGAAAAACTGTGGTTTGACCACACAGATGCTGTGTTTTTTTCAACAGATCTGGAATCTTGAATTTCAAGACTGTACTCACTCTCCCAATCACTTCTGGATGAAAATTTTCAATGAAAAATAAACAACACAAGAGCTCCTTATTCGTCCATCTTCCCCCAGCTCTTGTACTGTAGATATAGTCACTCTGGAACTCCATGGCCACACTACATACCATTTGAATGCCCTCTTCATCTGACAGTCCTTAGAGCTCCAGCCATTTGAATGCCCTTTTCCTCTGACTGCCCTTAGAGCTCCAGCATGGGCAGAATCCTCCTCATGACATATCAAGGTACTCCAGCAGAAGAAGGAATCACTCCAGCAGTTTATGCCTGTCCACACAGCATCATGCATCAGCATACAGAAAAACATTAACGAGCCTTGAGCCATCTTGGAGAGGTTCTTGAAAGAATGCTGACATTTTAACAGCACCTTTGCCCTGTCTCCGGCATCCCACCTCGCTGCTGAGCTGATCAGAGGCTCATCTATAATGTTCTTGTACTACCTGTAGCTAGTTTGTGGTGCAGATATCTCTGCACAGTGCTGCATTGGGCCCCACAGATGTACCCTTCGTGCAGACAAAAGGATGATCTCAAGTTGCAGAGGCCAGCAGCATTTCATTGTCATAGGTGTCTGTGTCCAGCTGCCAGTGGGGGCTGTCACAACAGCCAGGAACATCAATGGAGATGATGTCAGAGGTGACACGCAGTACCTGAACACATGTGATGGGCTCGGAAAGGTTGAGGTACAGCTTAATGGGGTGGGCTGCCATAATAGAGAATGACTGGATATAGAAACCTCTTTGTGAATGAACGTATGGCATGTGTGGAAAAGTTCAAGAAAATGTATGGAAAATAATGAATCCTAGCTAAAGCTTTAAGCATTATCATAACACCATGTGTAATACCATTGCAAGCCTCTTGCTGTTCAAATCAGTGAACAGTGGGCATCAATCCGTTTGGGGATGAAATTATAAATAAGCACATAACCAGGATATGAGAGTGAAGACAACCTGCATATCAAAGGAATCTGTGACAAGTGACACATTTTCACATGGATGATTGAAAACATGAAAAAGAAAAATGAAAGGTGGAATTGAAATAGAAATGAATGAGAACTGGTGGGGAAAAAAGAAAAAAAAAAGGCAAGCCAAATAAATTCAAAATAACCAAGATGTCAGGCAAGCTAGTGTTGACTGCAGTAGCATAAACAACTTCCTTGATGTAATATTGCTGCCTTCCCAGGACTTACACCAGAGACTTACTTGGCCCTCTTATTTAATTACATGCTGATACACCATCAGGAGACCTCATGGGAAATCTTGCAAGATCTTGTGACAGATATTAAATTACCATTTGACTTCACCATAAATATAATCTGATCAAAACCATTTCATGTGTGCAAGAAGCCAAGTTTGAAGAAAGAGTGATTCAGCTATAAAAAGAAATAGCATCTATAAAACCAATGTTTTGGAAGTGAAGTAGCAAATGATCAGATTTTTTTTTTGCTTTGAATATGGGTCATATGCACAATTTCAGATGTAGACACATCCTCTGCACTACACACAAAGTCTGATCAAAATGTGGCTGCAGTTTCTCAATTATCTTGATGTGAGCTGCTCTCCAAAGGACTGAGTGATGTTTTCTGGTTCTCTACAGCAAGCCAGTTGCTTCCATCTCCTCCCCTCTGCGTGCCCCAAGGTCTGGACAGCCAGAGCTGATCTAGCTCAAAGCACATCTTCTCTCTCAGGTATTTTCTGAGCAGAACCCATTCCCGCAGCTGACTCCCTCTATGGAAGCAGGAGAAAAGGCATCACATATGTAACTTTTTGGTGAAGCTGAGCTTCAGCACACATTTCAGAGTCCCATAGGGAAGAACTAGAGGAGTAAATAGACTTTTACCTGGAGAGCTATAAGACAGAGCATGAATAAAGAGAAAAAATATTAAATTGGAATAACAGGAGCTTCCAGGAGTTTCTTCTCTGCAATATACCCACTAACAGCATGAAAGTCCCTAGACCTGTTTTTTGCCAAGCCCCTTCTTCTTCCTTGCAAACTTTGGCAAGACAAGGCAGCAGGGGCAACTCACCGATGTGTGATTTTGGAGCTGCTGACGAGCATATATAAGTCCATCCCTCAGTCCTAAACAAATCCTTCCACCCTGCAAAGCCTTTCCCTTAGCAGAGGTAAAAAGGCCAGAGGGAGAGGAGAGTGTGCTCTGTGGCAGTGTTACTGGTGAAGTCCGTGACTAGCAGGGGGAGGACAGAAGGTATCACCCTTTAGATGCTTCTCTTCATTTTTATTTGTTTTCTGGAAGTTTAATATTGGGCAAACACTAAACACTTTAATGTGTCCAAAGTAGACATTCAACCCAAGATTTGCTCATGAGTGGGGATATAATGATTACCAACATTTACTTGGCTTCTCCAAGAGCAGATGCATACAATAAAGGTTCTGTTGAGTTTCTGCTGCAGCCTGGACAGTTCCTGGTAGGAGGGGAGGCAACTTGTATTCACAGAGTGAGCAGCGAGCCAAAGGAATACTATTTTTTTCTGATACTTCATGTGACTATATAAATACATTCATCCTTATTGGAACTGCCTGTAAACAGAATAAAAGCAAACTGGAAAAAATTGGACTTTTAGACAGTGACCTTGGAAAATAAATGGTACATGTTTTTAAAACAGAAGGGAAAGGAATAGATACTATCAAGATGATTAAATGAGTAGTTTCATCCTCTAGCATCAAACTCTCTTAAAAGACCTTTTTTTTTCCCCCCTATATTTTTTTTCTATTTCACATGTTCTTGTGATGCTTATTCTCATGCTGTAGTCATTAGGAAGTATGTTTAATTAGACTTCCTAAAGACAATAATTACATTTCCTTTCTGGGTGGTACCAGAAGCTGTGCCCTATGGGAAATAAATTCCTTACGACCTCCTAAGTATGTAGCTCTCACGTTGCTTCCAGATGGAATAAGAAGTGAGGACCCCAAAGGGGAAAGCTGGGTTAAAGTTTGGAGGAAAGCTAAGTGTTTCTTTTCTTTCCACACTAACAGCAACCCTACAGATTTTCTCCAGGATTTAGTTCTCTGTAAAATAGAAAGTCACCCATAATCCAATTTTTTCAAATAAACTAGAGAAGAGAGAGAAGAAATCTAGGATGATTGCTGCATCTGGTAAAAGAAGTGCTTTACAGCATCTCTGTAGCTCTAATGAAAGGTAAATAAGGTGGTTTTATTAGTTGCCAATATGCTGCCTTAGTGGTATAAATCACTGAGTGGGGGCTGACTGCCCTGATTTGGAATTCTGAAGGCAAGAGCCTCAGCTGTGAGTCCAGAATATCTGATGGGATGGAAAAAACATCTTTCCCTTAAATCATCTTAATATCTGCATGTTTCTTGACTTAATGATGATGGTTGGTACATTTTAGAGAAATGTCTGGGTTTCTCTAAATGCCAGTCAGTTTTGTATGCCCTCAGAGGCCATGTCAGGAGGAGGCTCTCTGAGGCTTTGGGACATCCAGGTCATGATTATTCTCTCCTGTGTCGGAATTCCAAAGGGTACAGATTGAAGCTCTTATGTTTCATGTACCACCTGGAAGTCACCCTGCCATGGATTTGCTTTGAACATGCAGGTCTCATGTCTCCTCTTCTGGGATGAAGGACAGAACAAGGACAGGTAAAGGGCAGACAGTTGCCTGGCATTTGTCCTCCAAGATTACAGTGTTATTTTCTCTGTTATGTGATGTTTGAGGTTTGGCCCAGCTGAGCTACAGCTAGGTGCCTGAAAAGAAGAGGCTGAATTTGCTTTCAGTAGTTTGTGTCAATCTTTCCTTGAGCTGTGCTACATGGTTTTGTCTCCCAGGGGATTCCAAGAGAGCCATGTTAGGCTGCTTGGTGAGGAGCTCCTCAAAGGGAAGGTGAACCAGGAAAAGGTTTTCTCTGAAGGAAATGAAGACTTGGAGAATAACTATCAGTTTTTAGACATGATCAAGAACATAAGAAAGTATTGACCATTGCCCCATCTAGATGTCAGGACAAGGTTATGAGACAGCAAAACACAACTGCTGGGAAAGAGATGTCTTTGTGAAGAGGTCTGAACTGACGTGATCACAGTGGGTACCCTTTGTTCCTCCTTCCTTACTATGGGTCTGCATGCTCACCCCCAGGCTGCCTGCAGAGCAGCCCCCACATACCAGTGCTGCAGCACCCGCCCAGCCACCACCACACCTGCACTCATGAGCTGAGTCCTCATCCCCTCATCGCCAAGCACAAAATGTGTCCCCCTGAGACATGTTTAGGAGGCTAGTGACCAAAAATGAAGATTCGGAGAGAAAGGAATCAATGAAAAGTACATTAACATGATTTCTTCTGTGGCTCTCACAGGTATTTTCTTGGCCATGAATGTGAGGAAACATCTGTCAGGTAAGGTGGTGCTCAGGTAACTTTTGTTATTCCTGGTAAAAAACGAAAACCAAACCAAACCATCAAGTATTTTAGTAGTCTTTTTACATAGCATTTTGCCTTTGGAATTATTTTTTCTGATATAGTTCTGATTGTCATTATTTATATGCTCACTTATGGCTTTAACATCTGCAAGTAATTTTTCTATACAAAGCTTTCTACACCTTTCTACCACATGTATTCTTATTATATAAGCAGTAAATTGCTCTATCCTTTTAAGGCCTTGACCTGTTATTAATCGTTTTGTTTTATAAGTACAGTTTCAAAATCAGGACATTCTTTGTGCACTTAACCACACAGGCTTCTAGTCCTCGAGTCTTTACACGGGAGAAACGCCAGAGTACTTAAAAGAGTAATTTTCTTTAAGAAAACATATGGAGTGATCTTTCAGTACTTCTGCTTTGAGAAGGGTTTGCTTTGAAATCCTGTATGCATACTAAGACCGGACTGGAGTCTACTACACTGCTTTGAAGTTCTGCAAGAAGTATACTTAATAAATAAGAGAACTGGCATTTTGTTATAGTTTGAATTCAGAATAGAAGGACACAAAGACAGAATATTAGAATCTTAGATCTGATTTTAATTCCATTTTTAGCGAAGGAAAATTAAGAAGCTGACGAAGAAATTTGGAGGCCACTTAGTCATTGTAAATTGTATGTGTGAACATTAGCTCTGCTAACAGAATGCAATATGTATATCCTTATCTCATGCTATGAGTCAGATTAGGGCTGCACCCTCTCTGCTAGGTGCATGTTAAGGGTTAACCAGTAAGGGCAAAAGTCCACTTAGGCTAATTGAAAAAGAAGCAAGAAGATTAATGACCAATGACATCCATCAAAAGAGAGAATACACGGTTGAATAATTAAATTAAGAGTCTCCATAATGCCATTAATTATATATATATAAAAAAAACCAACAAACCCAAACATTGAATGAATTCAGCTTTGAGAAATAGCTTTGGCAAATGGATTGACTACTTTTTGTAATAACATATGCTACAGAAACACTATATTGCTATCAAAGTTAGCAATATGCATACTGTATGAGTTTCACTCCCATCCAGAGGACCTCCCAAAGGTCAGCGTGCCATTTAAACCCTGAGTGAGATCGTAGCCCCATTGCAGTAGTAGGAATTTTAGCACTGACTTCAATGGAAACGTGCTTTTCCCCATATATTTTGAGAGGTAAATGAGCTTAACATGATGAACAGACCATCTGTACCGTCATGAATCTGAGCCACAGAAAACATTCAGAACTAATAGAACAGGAAGATGTAGGACTTCTTTGAACCAGGCTCCAAAGACCTGGTATTTTACTGTCACAGGTAATAAGAAAGGAGTTGTGATATCTAGAAAAAACATATATGTTTAATAAAGACAGTTCAAAAAAACTCCATTCTTCCTAGAAAGATTCAAAACACGGGTGGAAAAAAAAAGTTTTATTATATCCTCCTAAAGTGCTTTTAAAATACACGTGTGTCTATGTAGCTTGGCATGAATTATTGCACGTATTTTCCCAAGCAAGTTCCAGATCTGGAAAAGAAACCCTATTTCTTACAATTCTGAATCAATAGATTATTTATCAGCCACATACATAAAGATGATTCAACAACAAATCAAGATATAGATATCTGTGGTGTTTGGGTTTTTTTTTTGTTTTGTTTTGTTTTTGTTTGGTTGGTTTGGTTTTTGGTTTGTTTGTTTGTCTTTGGTGGTTTTTTTATTGTTTGTTTTTCTTTTGTCATTAACTACTTAATTTTATGTTCTTAGTTATAAGTAAAATATTTAAACATTTATTTGACATGATAGTATCTTCCTACTATGAGGTACTTATATTTCTATAGGTATCGATTTAGAAAGGAATTTGGCATGTGCCCATTTTGGGGAGGAACTTGTAATAGGATGATATTACTTTTCAGCCATGTTAAACATTAATCCAAGCAGCACATAGTTTATGTTATCCCAAAGCAGAGCTCTCTGAAGGGAACTACTACAGTTTCTTCCAAGACTATGTTTTTTTTTTTTCCCCTAGGCATGCAGACAAGCTGGTTGAAGTTAGGAAACGGTGGGTCTGCTTCTCTTTCATGTCAAGACCCTTTGTGCCATTGTGATCGGACAATGGGGGTCTTGGCTGCATCTCGGGAGGAAAGCAAGGCAAGTACCCAAGCAACTGCAGGAGAAGAAACCTCCAGAGCAGGGGCAGCACAGAGGTGGCCATGGGCTTTATAAATGCCCACAGCAAAGAGGGGAGCATTTCAGACTGCAGCTGGAGAACATCTGCTAGGGAAAGCAAGTGTGGAAGACAAGGCTAAAATGCCATCAGGAAGAAATTGGTAACTTTGCTAAATAGTGCATTAAGAACCATTAAGGGGAGTCAGAATGGCAGCAAATTGTCAAAGATTAAGAAACATTCCAAAAGTGGCTGAAGGATCTCTGACATGTGGGAAGAGAGAGAGAGCAACAGGGGTGAGTGAGAGCAACCAATGTTTCCTTCTGCCACTGGGAAAGAGACTAAACATCACCTTCATCATCCATGCAGAGAAGGGGTGTCATCAGGCAGTGCTGGCTCTGTGCTGGGTCAAGCCAAGTGCTGGGGCCAGTCATGCCACCAGCACCCTTACATAGCCTGTGATGCAATTCTGCATGATGCTGCTGCGTGACATCTACTGACAGCCCCTGATTGAGGGGTTGTTATGGGGTCACCTCAAAGCAGGGAGTGCATCTTCATTAAAGTGTGCATACTTTATCTCCTCACTTGTGTCAGGCAGTTGCAGAGTTGGGTGCTGTAGGTTTGGTTCTGCCTGGGAACAACACTGGGGATGGGGCTCAGCAGTTGCCCCATCCCCTTCTGCTGCCAAACCTTCCATCTTTCAAACCACGGCTCTATGCAGTGTTGCACTGTACTGTGGGGAGCTCTAAATATTTTCTTCCTTGTGGCTTCTGCCTTGCAGGTGCCCCATGAAAAAGGCAAAAGAAAATCACCATGAAACCCACCCTGACATAAGGCATCCCTTCCTCCTAGTAGGGTCCACCTATCCTGCTGGAGAAGGAAGTTAGAATATGTATAGTAGCCCTGAAGTGGATAATATTAAAGGCATATATTACTCTGTAGTTTTGCAACCCTTTTTTTTTTTTGTAGATTAAATCTGAACCTGTGAGTTGCAGTATCTTTTCCTGCAAACCTGCTATGTTTGCATATGGAGCTAGTGATTTAGATAGTGGAGTAGATGTTTAGCAGTGCAAGGAAACACACATAAAACTGACACCTGCTTTATACAAACCTCATGCTCTGTATACAGGCAAAGTTACAAGGGAGGCACTTGTTGAGATCTTCTCTTTTATTACATAAACACTCTTGACAGGAGAAAAAAACCTGCCTTGATAGGCTGATTTGGAAATACTTTAAAATATCCTGCAGGCATATAAATTTTGGAAACTGCACAGCAAGTAGCAGCTTCCGAATTAAACATACAGAAATCTCTCTGTTTAAAGAACATGAATGTTGTGATACAAATCAGTGTGTGTCAGGAAGTTTTGAAAGTTAGGACGGTGTTACCGCCTCCATCTCAGTTTAGTTCTCAGTTGCTTAACACAATGCACAATGCACAACCCTGACTATGTCAAAGATGTTCACTCAACAATGGATTTCCCTTTGGTGTTTCTTTCTACCATGAAAGTTTGTGCCACAGATTCAAAGTTATATAAATAGCTATTTATGTGTTTATGACTGTAAAATTTATCCTAATATTTAAATGGACAAATTTTTTGGTGGTAGTATGTATGGAGGTGTGTCATAATAAGGTGGCATATTGGTCACTTCTTGCAAAAGCCGATTCTACCTCTTTGAACTTTTTGTAAACAGATGCTAGAATGCACCGTGGAGCTGCTGTGGCTGAAAACATATGGTAAATATTGTTTTCTCACTGGAGAACATTGCTAGGTTTTATTTGGCAGTAAAATCATCGTCTGAATTACAATCCAATGTCATTATATCATCTGCAACATCTGTAGTTAGGATATATTTGGCATTTCAAGGTTGGGAGGAGGGAGAAAGTGTCCTCACCAGTGCTGGGGCTTGGAAAGAGCCACAGGGGAATTTGGTTGCCTCCAAACACAATGTTGCTCTCAGATGCCTATTGTGTGGTGGGGAATGGCCTCTGGAAACTATTATTTTAGAAATAACAGCACAAAACATCACTGTGCTGCAGAAACTTAGGACAGTCAACTGCAATTGCAGTATCCATAGAGGAGCACAAATAGCAAATCATAATGGTAATACTATGAGCAATGGAGTAGTGGTTTCAGGCCACACAATGCAAGCAGACAGGGCCCCAAAGACCCTTCAGGACAGGACTGGGAATCACTTGGAGAGGAGGAGAATTGTAGAAGAAGACGCTGTGCCTATATCAGACAAAACCAAAAAGCCCCAGCTGATTCATCTTTTGGTCTTCTGCTTCTGCACAGACTGCTTGCTCCCATCCTATGGCTGAAGAGTGTAACTGAGAGCCTGGTCCTGTTCCTTTGGATTTATTGCTGCAGCTGGATTTCTTCCTGCTGCAGTCAGAGATAAGATTTTATTCTTGCTTGAGGCTCTTCGATCATAGGGCTGGCTTTGTGCTCATCATTCTGTGTCATTCATTCCTGTTGTTCTTTCCATCCTAATAAATAACAAGAAAAAAGAATGACTTGTAAGCCTAAACCTGCCCCGTGACCATTCCCCATCCCCGTGACCATTCCTGGTTAGTGATTGCCTGTAAGGTATATTGAGCTTCTCTTTTGACTAGATGAAAACAATTATTATCCTGCTGTTTACTTCATTTTCCTGATGTCTATTTTGAGTGGCAGCTGCAATATATATAAAGCTCACTTAATTTCTGACCACTATTGGCAAAAGCGGAATAGCAGAGCATGTACAAAGATTATAGGGAAGGAATGAGCTCTCAGGGAGTGAAGATGAGAGATTTTCCCCAATCTTCAACCATTCTGCTGTCAAACAAGGCTCTGGTATATTGCACATTTTCTTTTCCGGAATTAATCTATAACCCTCAGGGTAGAACATCACTCCAAGCAGCTTGAGTCACCTAATCCACTTATGTTATGCTCTTAGTTTTCCAGGCAGAATTAAAAGCGTATTTTGTACATATTTTCTGCTGAGACCATTTTTTTTTCCTCATGATGCTTCTTGAAAGACCCAAGCCTTCCAAAGCCAAGACAGACAGCAAAACAGAGGTGCAGAGGTGCAAGGATGTTACAGCATGGAGCAGAGAAAATGAGGCTTTGGCATAATAGATAAGGGGAATAATGAAGATGTTCCTCTCAATTAAGCATGTTTTTCAAAGAATGTTTAATGATTTGCTGCTGGGTAAAACAGCTTTAATTATTTCTCATGCTTGTTAACAGTTGCAGAAGTGTATGAATGGAGAACACAGTGTTTTCTCAGTGATGCTCAGGTAAAAAGAAGATAAGAAACAGTCATAGCTCCATGCTTTGGAAATACAGTTTTTAGCTGAAACATCAAACTCTGGAGGATAGCACAAAAGCAAGCTTTGTTTGACAAAGCTGCTGGGGAAGAGTAAGGAAGTGGTGACTGTGGCGTGTGGAAGGGACCACTCAGCAAGAGCAAGTAGGAGGAGGAACGGCAGCAGAGCAGAGAAGGGGCAGGAGGCAGTGCTCCTGGGAAGGAGATCCGTCTATCTTGGGCAGAAGGATGTTTAGTGCTGGGAGGTGCCAATAAAACACTTTCTCCGCCTGCGTATTCTTGATTTCCTGCCCAGCCTGGCCGGGGCTACTGAGGTCAATCCCATGAGTTGTGAAGGATGGGCCATTGCCAGAGCCCCTCAAGCCAACTGCACTGGACACTCTGCTTGTGCTTGAACGGGGAAGCGGGAGGTCAGCTGACCAGAGATGAGCTGAGACACTGACAACTGTGGGAGCCGGGGGGGGGGCTCATGTGGGACAGTGGCGTCATCCATGAGGTCCGATCCAGTTTTCCACATCAATCCAAAAGCACCAGTGTAGTCAGCACCTGCTCGTTCCCCAGGGTGAGTTCACTTTTCCCCAAAAGTCACAAAATGTTTTGTATTTGACGTGCTTGATTTTTTGTCCTCCAATGAAGATGTGAAAGGAGCAGCAGTAGGATCTCCCCGGCTCCCCGGGAGACGCGTCAAAAGCTAAAACTGGCAGAAGCCAGCAGAGGGGAAGAATGGAAAGCCTGGGGAGCAGGGGAGCCCCCACTTTCCGCTTGCTCGTTGTCCTCTCTCCCCTCCCTCCAGGCAGCCAAGCCGCCCCGGCGCTGCTCTGAAGCCCCGGGACTCCTGCTCAGAAGCCAAATGATGC